>CAUYSK010036123.1:0-68919 GCA_963575035.1 Avahi laniger
CTACCAAAAAAATAGAAAGAAATTAATTGGACAGCTAAAAATATATTTAGAAAAAAATTAGCCGGGCATGGTGGCGCATGCCTGTAGTCCCAGCTACTTGGGAGGCTGAGACAGTAGGATTGCCTGAGCCTAGGAGTTTGAGGTTGCTGTGAGCTAGGCTGACGCCACAGCACTCGCCCCAGGCAAGAGAGTGAGACTCTGTCTCAAAAAAAAAAAAAAAAAAAAAAAAAAAAAAAGAAAGTTTCCCAGGAGATTCTGGCACCACCATTAACCCAGAGATTCCCACCCTAGCCTACGTCATCTTTGAGTCTCTGCATTAGCTCTGAAAACTTGGAAAGCAGTGAGATAAAGCAGTAGTAGCAGCTGCTCGGGAGAGCTTGGGAAAGTGTCACAAGGAAGCATGAGAAACACCGGTCATCTGATGACTGCCACGTGTCTGCTCATCCCGGCAGGGGCTAGTCAGCGTGGAGGCTCACCCTTTCCTTCCAAGTTTTTCTTTTCTTTATTCTTCTTTTTAAAAAAATCTGTTACTATTTCTTTCCTCTAAGTGTGCCATTTTTGTAGAGTCAGATTTGGAGAGCAAACTTCCTTTTTTTGTTTTTTTTTAAGGGATAAATTGGCTACATAGCATTTCCCAAGACAAAAAAAAAAAGAAAGAAAGAAAGAAAGAAAGGAATACTGACCTTAGAATGAACTGAGATGACCCTGGGTGTTTTAACTCTGGAAAACAGTTGCGAAGGCTGCCTCGCAGTGGCAGGGAGGGATCCCTCCTGCGTTCATTCAGTGAGCAGATACTGGATAACACAGCACCCTGCTAGGCACTCTGGAGGAACCAAGAAATATAAGTCTCTTGTCATCCAAGAACTTGGAATCTAACTGATACAAGCAAAAATTAAGAATCAATTCTGCTACCTTGTAACTTGTGTCTTTTTATTACTGTTTTTCATTACCGAAACTGTGAAAGATTATGATAAAAAATTCCAAAAAATAAGAACCATGTAAACTCAATATTAAAGGTCTTATCTCTTCCTTCCAGTTTCTCCCTAGCCTCCAGAGGTAGCCACTGTCATGCCCACAGATAGTTTTTCTTCTACAAAAATAGGATAACGCGATACATACAATGTACTGCAATTTGCTTTTTTTCACTTAACAGCAGATCTTAGAGATCTTTTCATGTCAGCACACAAAGAACGCATTCTTTTTAACCACTGCAAATGTTCCAGCTTAAAAGCTATGCCATAAATTACTGATCCTTCCCTCTACTGGTTAACATTTAGATTGTCTTCTTCTTTTTTTTTTTCCCCATTATGAAAGTGCTGTAATAGCTAAGCTTTTATTGGTGACATTCACCATTCCTATTACTTTGCATGTATTATCTTATTTAACCCTCTCAAAACACTTATGAGGGAGGAGGTATTTTTATCTCTATTTTACAAATAAGAAATCTGAGATGCAGAGTCACAAAGCTAAAGACTGGCAAAGACCAGAGTCAGGATTCGAACCCTAGTAGTCTGAATCTACAGCCGTGTTCCTACCCTCTATCCTCTGCTGCCTTCCAGACATGCCTGTTCAGTTATCTTTGTGTGAGTTCCAGTGTTTCTGTGGGTCAGTGTCCTAGCCAGGAAGATCATGTATTTGCATTTTAAAGTTTCATAATTACTACTAAATTACACTCCAAAAAGATGATACCAGTTTTCACTGCTTCCTTGAGTAAGAGTTCCCGTTCTCTACCTCCTTGCCAACACAAGAGGTTAGCAGTTCTTAATCTTTGCCAACCTGTTAGTAGGAAAATGGTGTCTCATTTTTTTTTTAAAAAACAGCTATATTGAAGTATAATTGATGTATAATGAAGTGCACATATTTAAAAGTGGACAGTTTGAGAAGTTCTGACCTATGTATATATCTATGGGACCATCACCACAATCAAGATAATGAACATGTCCATCACCCCCCGGATGTCCTCAGTCTCCTTTGTAATCTCTCCCTCCACATTCTGGTTTTCATTCACCTGTTGATGGACATTTGGGTTGTTTTCTGTTCTGGGCTTTTACAGATTGTCCTTGTTTGTAGTCTTCAGTTAGCTTTGAGACCCATTATCTCATTGGTCCCCTGGGAAGGAGTGTGGTACTATTTTCTGCATTTGACAGGTGGGGAAACTGAAGTCCAAAGATTTACCCAAGATGACACAGCAAGGTCAGGTTAGAACTCAGGATTTCTGGTCTCAGACCACTCTGCTCTCCCGTTCCTCCAATTCAGGCAGCAGCACAGTGTAGGAGTGACAATTTTTGTGCAGAAGTTAAGAACACAGACAGGAAATCTGATTCCCTGGGTTTAAATTCCCTCTCTACTACTTGCTGGCTGGGTTACAACAAAGAGCAACTTATTTAACCTCTCTGCTTGGATTTCTTCATCTGTCTATCAGGGATAGTAATAGAAGCCTACTAGGTAGTTATTTTGAGGATTAAATGAACAAATACTTACAAGGTCTTAGTACTTAGTACTTATTAATTACTTCCTTCAGTAGGAAGTAGTTAATAAGTGTTGTCTATTGTTATTATTCATTCATGAGACCTAGTATGCATCCTCTCACTGGGGCTGCTAACCCTTCACCCTCCCTCCAGAACTGGTCACTACTGGCAGAGAAACTTCTAGGGAGGTGAGAGACAATGTTTAGCCTTTGTCCCTGTGGAGAGCAGGGAGGTGAAATGAGGGTTGCCAAGGACTGGGGCACCCCATTGGGAAGAAAGGGAGGCCAGGCCCATTGCTCAGGGACTGAGGGTGGGATTGGTTGGGGAAGGAAACTGGCCGTGTGACGTAGGCCAGCTCTCCATGACCCTAGCCAGCGTGAGCCTGCCAAAGCCTGCTCTCACCTGGGCCAAACAACGTCACCTGCAAAGCATGAATCCCTCCTCCATCCATCCCAGGCTTTACTAGGACGACAGGGTTATAATTACTCATGCCAGGAGCTATTATTAGAAGGCAAATGCAGCTTTAATGATCGTAATAGAGGCTGAGAAATGGGAGGACCAGGTAGCTCCAGAACACGTCAGGGCCATGGCAGTGTTCTTGATGCTGCCGCTTCATGTCCTCCTCTCGTTCCAGAGGCGTCCTGAGTAGAGGTGTGGGCATTGTGATGCCCGCAGCACCCCCCAGTTATTCTGGGGTGAGTTGCCAGCCCTTTGGGAATCCTCCCTGCCCAGGCTTCTCTTCCCCCAGGGCTGTCTTGTGGCTGCCTGGTACTGCCCAAACCCACTGGGCAGGGACCAGGGAAGAAAGTCGCTGCCAAACTGCAGAGCTGGGTTCTCCAGGCAGCCTTGGGGAAAGGATGGGGGGCAGGTGAGAAGGTCAACACTTAGGCAGTTGGCTTCTGTGAAGAAATGTTTAACACGTGTCAAACTAATATTTTTTGAACACCAGGCAAAATGATAGGTGCTTCCCTCTAACACCATTGTGGTATTATTCCTATTTTACAGATAAGGAAACTAATCTCAGAGAGGTTAAATAGTATGCCTGAGGTCACACAGCGTAAGTCAAAGAGCTACGCCTGACTGTAAATTCCATTTTCTCTCCACCATAGCATGGCTTCCAAGGTTCTTTTTATCTGGCAGTAGAAGCCTTTGTTCGGGTGAAATCTCACCCAGAACCTCACAGATGGCAGCTATACCGCTTTGGTTGGAAGGGGCTGCAGCTGCCAGCTTGGTTCCTGCTTTAGGCTCTGAGGTAGCTCCTGGGGCAGCTATACCCCTTCTGGGGGGTCCCAGGACAGAGCCAGGGAGGCCTTAGCCGGGTCTTCAGTGAAAATCCCAGGGCTACTTTCCCGGTACTCCACAGCTGCCAATCCAGTGTGTGCAAAGGAACAGAGAGTGTGGCTCCGAACAAAGCCCTCTGGGGATGCACCGCCTCTCCCAGTGGCCTCTCTGCTGTATTGTGTGGGCCTCAGCTCCCTTAGAGCAGCCGCAAGCGGAAAACTACTTTGCAGCGACAGAGGAAGGAGGCGGGCCTTGCTGAATGCGCCCTTGCCAGCAACAGCCAGGAGCCAGGGGCAGCTGGTGAGGTGGAGGGGAGAACTGGCCACCGACAGGCCAAGCTGGGGCCACTCTTCTGTCCTCCGCAGAGAGGAGGGGAAGGACACTCAGCCTCCCTCTGGGCAGCTGTGCCTGAGTGAGGCCCCTCGCTTCTGAGGACTGTGGGGCACGGCACGAAGCATGCTACATAGCAGTTGGAGAAAACCGGACTAAGGGCCGCCTCAGGCCCCAGACCACAGCCCAGGGACCAGTCAGGGCCCGTGCAGGCTTGGGCAGGCCTCCCGGCTCCCTCCTTCCTCCCACCCTCTCTCAGAGCTGCCCTTCACACTGATAAGTAGCTTTTTTTAATGGAAAAAAAAAGTTCTAATTTCAAGTCTAGGCTGCTTCTCTATGACAGGGTCTTCTAGGCACTTAGCTCAGTGTCCTGGGAGGTGGGAGGAGGAAAGCAGAGGAAGAAGGAAGAGGAACTGGATTTGCGGTCAGTCGTGCAGCGCCTTGCAGGGGCCGCCATCCGTGTCCCTCCCTGCGAGAAACTGCCATCCCCTCGCCTGTACCGCCCCAGGCCTCTTCTCTCCTACCCAGTGTGCCAGATCTCCGGCCATTTCCCACCTCCAGCAGAGCAGAGGGAAGCAGCCCAGCCCAGCCCAGCTGCAGTGCTCCTGCTCACGTGCAGAGGACGGCCCGGCCTGCAAGTGGGATCTGGGTGTTCTGGGCGTCAGCCCCTCTCGTTTAGTTGCATGGGGGGCCCTGCTTTTCACAGCCCTCACGCCCCTGTGCTTTGGCCGCAGCTTCACGGTCAGGTGCCCACTAAGCAGGGCTTGTGTCCTTCCTAACTCCATTTGTGGGTGAGGAAACTGAGCCCGGGGGTGGTTCAGCTGAGCCCAGGTTACGTAGGTTCTTAACATCTGGCCTAGACCCTCTCAGACCTGGGCTCTTTCTACTCTGCTGACCCACCATGTCTTCAAGAGGAGAACCGTGACCCCCAAAACACCTTCGTGGAGGCTGGGCAGCCACCATCACTTCAAAGATGAATCCTCTGGTTGCGACACTGTCACTTCTCTATGGCTGTGGGGCCATTGCTTCCTTCCCTTGAAATCAAAAGGCCTCCCTGAATTCTGGGACTTACATTTAACAAATCTCAAATGAAATGCTATTAATGGATGGCTCAGATATAAAGCCTGGAGGAAGGTGGAAGCATGTTTATGATATACTATTACATGAAAAAGGGGGATACAGAACTGCATTTAGGGTATGATTAAAATTGCCAAAAAAAATGCCCTTCATATAGATAAATTGTGTGGAATAAATATTTGGATTGGAGTGACTCTGGGTGATTTTTTTCCCCTCGCTTTTGTTTATTTTAAATTTTTTCTTTAATGAACATTATTCTAAAATAAACAAAAATGAGAGAATTCTTCCAGAGTCCTGGAAGAGAGAGGTACAATGTGGAGAAATGAAATCCAACCAGTGAAAAGTCAGAACCCTCCTTCTATTCCTGGAAGCAGGCTGATCGTGGGAGGGCCTGGACCCGGATTCCCAAAGGTCAGTGTAGAGCATATGATTGCCAGGTGCTCACCACACGGCGTGGAGACATCCCCTGCTTTCACAAGCACTTGCGAATGGAGCAGGTGCTAGTCTCTTTGTGACTGTTTTGCAAATGAGGAAACTGAGGCTTGGAGAAGCTAGGTAACCAGCCAAAGTCAACAGCAAGTGAGGGGTGGAGCTCATGACTCCCATTGCCACCTGATGGCCTCCGTGCCTTCCTAATGCCTGCCTGTCTGTCCCCGTCCTTCCCCAGGGGTGGAGTTCGTGGTTCCCAGAACTGGGTTTTATTGCAAGCTGTGTGGGCTGTTCTATACGAGCGAGGAGATGGCGAAGGTGAGCCACTGTCGCAGTGCTGTCCACTACAGGAACTTACAGGTAACCACCGGCCTGCCTTGCCCAGCACCCCCTGGGGTCCCCTGTCTCCACACCCAGGCCAGGCCTCCGATTTTAGCTCCCACCTCCAGGGCCTACCCCAGGCGCAGGCTACTCGCCATTCCCCGAGCATACCAAGCTGTTTCCTGCCTGTGGGTTTCTATCTCCTCCCGCCACAGGGAGAACTCCTGCTCTTCCCGTAGACTTGACTCCACCAGGCTGCTCCATGTGGTGGCCGCTTCCCATGCACTCCCAGAGCATCTGTTTGGGTTGGGTTTGTTAACATCTGCCACTCTCGTTATACTGTGAGTAACTCGAGTTAGGCCAGACTTCAGCTGGCCCATGGTTGGGGCTGACCCCTTCCCACAAAGCCTGGATGTTCCAGTTGCAGATATTTCTGTTTCTTTTCTCCTGTGCAGAGATCCCTGTTGGTTAGAATAAAAACCACTATTATGTTCTATTTAAATGTTCCTCTGTATAGCAACTATTTATATATCACAGGCAGACTATGTACCAGACACTGTTCTAGACACTGGGGATACGACAGCAACAACAATAAGGCAAATGAAACCCCTGTCCTCATGGAGTTTCCCTTCTAATGTAGGAAACAACCAATAAATAAAATAACTGATAAAGTTTATGAAAAGGTGACTTATAAAAATACTCTGCATACCACATTTCATCCAATCTAAAGTGCCATCGTTTGTGAGACACACCACTGTTTTTTGATACCAGCAAGAAAAAAGAAGTTGCAAATTAAATGGTGAGACTCCATCAACTGAGAAATGCATTTTGATTTCAGAGATGTTGTGAAACATCATCTGAATGTTTCACATTCAGATGTGTGAAAAAATGTGTCTTAAAATCGATGAAATATTGTAATATGTTCTATAATGTATACCTAACTAATATATAGTATATTAGAATGTGGGTTCATAATTAACTTCTGGTATAGGCTGGGTTTTAGCAACTTAAAAGAGGGCTTCGTTTATCAGATGCCCAGGGGTAAATGTCTCACTGAGGACACCTCCCGTTTTTACCGTAAGAAATCAGACTACTTGTTTGACTCATAGGCCTCACCACAAGGAGTCCTCATCAGGGCTGTTCCCTGGTCCCAGGCCAGGCATTACTGTTATCATTAAATTGTTAAAGAGTAACTGATCCAGTGATTCTTAACCAGGGATGTGAACCAGAATCACCTGGACAGTGTGGCTAAAATACATGTACTAGGTCAGATATTGGGGTGGAGGTGCAGGAATATGTAATTTGAGAATGTTCTCCAAATGATTCTAATGTGCACCCCTAGCTAAGAAACTCGGGTATAGGCTGACTCTCTTGTTTGATAATTGAGGAAACTGAGGCCTAGAGAAGCTATGTGATTTGTCCAAGCCACGCAGATAGTGAGTTACTGGACTAAGATCAGATCACCTGATTCTTAATCACTTTCCTCTTTTTACTCTACTAAGCTCATCTTAGAAACTGAGACCTGTAATGTCACGGCCTGGGTCACCATCTACAAGGGACTGTCATTGGCTATGCCCAAACTCAGGTCATTTAAGCCTCTAGATTTCCCTCCGGAGAGCAGCTGCTCTGTGACCAAGGCAGCCACAGGGCCTGGGACCGGGCCGTGAAGGCCTGACTTGGCCAGAGCAGGGGATTTAGACTGGGCTCCGCAGAGCCAGCTGAGGGCAGTCGTCTAGCCCGAGGACATGATCATCCCCTTCCCCACCAAGATGAAGTTCACAGAAGGCGGGGCCAGAAGGGGTCTTGGAGATCATCTGGTCCTGAGTTTCCCAAACCTTGGTCTGTGTACCAGCTGGAATCTCTTTGAAATGCAGCTTCCTGGATCCCACTCTACACTTGCTTACTCATTCTCTTTGGGGTTCGGTCTGAGAATATACAATGTAAACAGTCTTCCCAGCACGTTCTAATACCTTGGTGTGAGAACCTTTTATCTCATCCAGCAGTCTCGGCGGTTCTGTGTAGCCCCCAGAGAGCCCACATAGCTCAAGGTCACCCAGGGAGTTGAAAAGAGTTCAGACTTGCCAGGGCCTCTAATTCTAACCCATGTTTTTTTTCCAGGCAGTGGACTGCACTGTGTTCTGGGCCTCTGGGCCAAACCCCCAGGCAGACTCCCATCCCGGCAGCAGGCCGGAGCCATTCCTGTGGTCCCCAGGCACACCAGGGGCAGGCATTAGCTAAGCCTCTCATGCTGGCCAACTGCAGTTTAGGTTTACCTGGTGTACCTGTCAGGGAGCTGGGATCCTCCACCACAGGCTTCCCAGATAGGATTTCTGTCAGTGGCCTTGACTCAATGACTCTGTCCACATAGCTTGGCTCACTCCACCCCAAGTAGCAGGTGCTGGCTGACACCTAAGTCAGACAAGTTTTAAACTTAGCACCCACCAGGAGACCTCAAGGATGGGATCCGGGACTACTCTTCCAGGCAGGGAGCAAGTGGAAGGAGCCTCCATTCTCTCCGAGCAACCCCTGCTGTGCCCTGCTGCTAACATGGCTCTCTAAGAACCCACCCCGAGTGATCTGGAACAACAGGTGGAATCAGCACTAGATAGGAAAACCAGATACCTGCTTGACTCTAGGTCCCAGAGAGGAACATACCCGTATGCAGTGGACTCATCCACTCACTTTCCTGAGCATAGTTTCCCTTCCTGAGCCCCTGTCAGCAGCCTTGCCCCCTGGCATGCACAGCTTGCCCCTCTCCCGGTCAGCCTGTCCCCATCCCGGGAAGCCAACCACAGTCTCTTCTAGGAGAGAGCAGGCAGACTCAGCTGTCCTATGCATGCACATCCTGTCCTCTGGCCCTCAGAATCATGCCAGGAGGAGGAGTGAGGAAGCCACTGTTCCCCTCCTTTAACAGATTAGAAGTCTGAGGCTGGGAGAAGAATGACTGTCCCCAAATCATGTGACTGGTGCAGCGGATGAGAAAGGCTGACATTACTGAGTGTGTATTCTGTGCCAGGCACTCTGATAAACACTCTGCGTTGCCTCTCTTAACTTCACGGCAGCCTTGTGCCATAGTTACTGTCATCACCCTCACTTGACAGATGTCAGAGTATTTGCTAAACTGCCTGCTGAGAGCTAGGGTTTGAACCCAGGTCATCTGACAGCAGAGCCCACACGCTTAGCCACTGTGCTGGACCTAACCTTCCTGACTCCTAACACAGTGCTCTTCGCACTGTCCTTGCTGCCCCGGCACAGTTAGAGGATCCCAGCAGGGGCCACAGGCCTTTCCTCGCCCTGTCTCACCGCATTGACTCCGGACAGCACGAGCCGCCCACCCTGGCTCATCGTATTTCGCTGGGGCCAGTCGTGGCAGTGAGTGTGCAGGGGCCATGTGGAGGCTGCCCCCAACTGTAAAACAGACAGGCCATTTTAAAATCCACCCAAAGACCTCTAAACCTCTCCACCTGCTAGCTTGCCCTGAGAGTCTTGGATGTCAGGCTGTGGTTTCTGTCTTACACAATTGCTATAGGACGGTGCTTGCCTTCCCCCGCCTTCCAGTTTCCCTTCCTCTGCCTTTTACATGTGGACATGGTGTCTCGAGACTGGGTTCTTTCTGGAAAACAAAGTCGTTGTGAGGATTAAATGAATTTAAATAAATCAAGCAGTTAGAACAGTGCTCAGCACCAGATAAGGGCTTTGGAAGTGTTTGCTGTTGTATCTGTGCTTTCTATTTCTTCTAAAAGAGATGCCTATTCTGTGTAAACTACCATATTGAGGGGCTTAGCTTGGGTTCTGTAGCCCCAGGGGGATCTGGGGACTGGAGAGAGTGTCCTCCCACTGGGCCCAGATGCTAGGAGAGGGGACCGAGACACATCCCCTCCCCTCCTCTCCTCTCCTTCTGGGTCACCACTGACACGTCCGTTTCTCCACTTCCCCTCTCTTCCCACCGCAGAAGTACTTGTCCCAGCTGGCTGAGGAGGGCCTCAAGGAGACCGAGGGGGCTGGCAGCCCGAGGCCTGAGGATGGTGGAATCGTGCCACGCTTCGAAAGGAGAAAGCTCTGATCCTGCTGCTGCTGGAAGGTGGGAGAGGGAGGCCTGCCCAAGTGGGGCCTTCCTGACCGCTGGGACAGGACTGAAGCCCGAGAGGGAGGAAAGCCAGGCAGGTCGTGTTGCTTGGGTTTGTTCCCAGAGACTCATTAAAATGCCCCCAAAGTGTCTCCAGGAGCCAAGTCACCCTGGCGTGTCCAGCCGCTGAGGGTCACCAACTCTCCATGTTGACTTTTGTTTCTCTCAAGTGATCTTTCAATTTGCTCCTCTCTCTCTCTTTTCCTCTCCCTGTCCCCCTCCCTCCTCTGTGCCAAGGATCATTTCCTTTTCATAAAATCCAACTTCTCAGGGATTTTCACAGTGTTTAAATTCTTGATGGGGTATAACAGGTCAGGCCAGGCTGAGTCATGCAAGGAAATGGTTTAATGGAAATTCCTGGGTCGAGTGAACCTCTTCAGGGAATCTGCAGCGGTGTCCCTGCCTGGCGTCCCGTGCATCCCGCAGGGAGAGTGGGGTTGCTGAGTGGGGTCCTGCAGTCCCGAGGAGAGGACACCATAGACAATCAGTTGGCAGAAGCTGAGAGTGGCTTCATTAACCTCTTTCTTCAGCTCTACTGCCTTTTTGAAAAGCCCCTGTCTTTAATAACTTTTTCATCTCAACTCTTCTATAAGTCTGCCAGATTTATGCCTTAAAGTAAAATTAAATGAATTTTATGGGGAAGAAAAGAGCCCTTCGTTTTGGAAGCTCTAAGTTTCCTCCAAACCTATTTCCCTCCTCTTGATTTTGGGAGCCGTCAGGCTTTGTTCTATTCTGGACAATGAATTTGGTATAGATTCGTTTTAATTAAAAATGAGAACGGAAGCATCTTCTCTCTCCAGCTAAAACAGCAGTTGGCATGGCCTTAGGTGGAGGGCTGGCCTCTCTGCAGTGGGTGGCATTGGCTCGAGAGGTGCAATAACAAGGAAGCGGCATCTGTCCTTGACTCACCCTTGGTGCCTGCACTCTCGGGTACAACAGCCTCACAGTGGGATGGTTTTTAAAAGATCCTGCCGTGGGGGAAGACGCTAAAGAAAGAGATGGCTGCAGAGCTGAAGAGCAGCATTTGAGGTTTTCCAGCAGTTTATAGGGGGGCTCTTTCCAACTGGGCAGAGGCTGAGGGCTGCTGGGGTTTGACCGAACGCACGTGCAGACTCTGACGTCAAAATATTATGAAGAACAGAGCCCTCGTTCCCAGTGCTCTTTCTGGCACTGGAAGTCAGTGCCCTCAGGACCCCGAAGGGCTATGGGGTCTCTCGCCAGACAGTCATCGGAAGGGTTTGGGACAAGGGTGCTGGGGGGGAAATGAGGCTCTGCCACAGCCACACAGCAGCGCCTAGGAAGGCCAGAGGGGAACCTGGGGCTATTTTCATGAGCTGAGCTACTCCCCTGAAGTGTCTTCCCTGGCTTTGCCTGTGAAAAATAAAACAAGGAAGATGGGTCACTCTCCCCTGGGCGGTTCCTGTCCTTTCTATTCCTGACTGCGGGCGGGTTCACTGAGAAGGGATTGTGTGTGGGTTTTTGTTTTCATTTTTCTTTTTATGGTAGGTCAGAGTATGCTGCACATTCTTTCCTCTGCACTAATGGAAGAAGGGTGGCGAGATTATCTAGCCTCAATAGGGATGTTTTATGTCAGGAAACTGAAGCACAGAAAGGAAACGAATGTAGAACGTAGAAAGATCACGTGGAAACCTTGAGGCATACGGTCACGGGCAAAGAGAACTGTAGGACCCCGGGAGAGACAAGAGTTAAGGCACCAGAGCGAAACAGACCAGTGTGGACAGGTGTGGTGATGAGAGCTTGGAAGAAGCAAGAAACCTGAACTTGTCGTCAGGCTGTTAAATAAAATGTGCAGGAGGCCCCTGGTTTGGACTGTCCTGCACTAGTCCCAATAGACCAAACCAAAATGGAGTCACTCATGCAAAAGTTCCGCATCAACAAGCCAAAACTGAGTTGGTTATCCGACCTTCCAAGAAATCAAGAGAGAGAAAGAGAGAGAGAAAATAGCCAAATCCCCAACAGGCTAGTTTTAGCCGGCATGATAAGGAAGTCACCTCTGCTTTATCTTTTACAAGGAAAGTAACTTTGAAATGACCAGGCTGGTTTTTGTTCTCTGTGTCTCCTTTCCTCAGCCCTTCTCTGTCTATAAAGCCAAGCTCCCCTGCTTAGCTCGTGGGAACACTTGCTCTATTTTGTAGAATTAGGTGTTGCCCAGTTCTAGAATCAAAAATAAAAGCCAATTAAGATCTTCAAATTTGTTGTAATTTTGTCTTTTGACAGCCCATATGGGAATGGTAGGAAAGTTGGTGTCTCAAACAGAATAAAGTCTGAAGATCATGGCTCAGCCCAGATTGTTCCCCTGGCCGACTCCACAGGTTTTAACCTGCCTTTCTGGACACCAGCTATGTCTCCTCCATTTCTCAGAAAACCCTCGGCCCCATGTGTCTTTCTTCCCACTGGGGACAACTCTTTGGCCTCCTGTCTGAACTTTGCTGGGAAAAGCCCACGTCCTCCATCAGACGCTGGGTGCTGTGTCCCCCAGCAAAGTGGGAGCAGACCTCACAGCGCATTTTCCCCCTCCCCCCAACCCCGGCAGCATTTTCATGGAAATCCAGGTGGTCGAGTTCCCAAGTAATTTAAAGCCTCCCTTGCTGATAGACTGACCTTCATGTTGGAAAGCTGGAGAGAGCCCCTGGGAGGGAGACAGAAGAGGCTATCTCTGCCTTCAATCAGAACCTTCCGTTTAAAATCATCTAAGAGTCTATGCTTGTATGTGTGTGTATATATATATAAATATTTATTTTTATTTATTTTTATACAATTCCATTGGCATGGTCCTTCACCAACCCTATAATTTGCACTTTTTATTCTTATGTGTGTCACACCCAATGCAGTATTAAAGGCAACCAGGAAAATAATTGATTTATTTTTTAAAGCTTTTTTTTAGTGTTTCATCAACTATTTCAAAGTGTCTCCCAGAAAAGGTTGCCCAAGAGTAGCCTTGAGCAACAGATCCATTTGTACCCTGGGTATAATATAATAAAGGCCTGCATAATTTTCTTTTCATCATTAACATCTGAAATAAAGTGTCTTTAGACAGTATTCCCAAAGAATTTGGTAAATTTGATGTTGGTGTGAGCAGCAACCATTAGTATCAGGGTTTCCCATTCTCGGGCAATTGGAGGCTGTGATCTGTCAGACTATACTTGAACTGGACCAGAGTTTGTTTTTTGAGTTTATGAGAAAAACAAAACACTGTTAAATTTGAACTTGTAAAGTATTGAAATTTGTTGAGTGTCCTATAAATTGTCACTTTTCTTGATCTGTATAACTGACTGCAAAGTGTTTGTTTTTACAAAAGGAAAAAAAATTTTTAATAAAGAGAATTTGAAAGCTTGTGAGTGATGTGTGTCATGCAGGATTCCTTGACATTTGGCTGGGGGAAGTCTCCCCAAGCATAAAGTTTGGGATTTGGTTCCTCTGAATCTCGACTGTTTTCATGGGTTGAACAGAGAGGACAAAACAGCTTCTGCGAGGGCTCTGGTTAGGCTACCAGAGATAATTAAAGGTTCTCAGGGTGAGCCTTGGGGTATGAGTCTGACTAAGTGGGGGGCTGCTATCCCTTTTGGAGGCTCAGGTACAAAAATCTTTTGGCTTCTTATAAACCCCTAGTTTTGCTACGCAGTGCTCCCTGGTCTCTGGTGGCTGAACCCAGCTGTCCTGCACCAGGGTGAGGCCATTTCTGGCAGTTCCATCCCCTGTGAAGATGAAGATCTGGTGGTCAGTGCTGTCGTAGAAACAGTAGGCCCAGAGAGGCCCGGCCCTGCCACTGTTAGCCCGTGACTTCCTAAGGCCTGCTTCCCTGGATGTAGAAAGGGATAATGGTATTAATCACTTCCCAGGGTGGTTTTGGGTTAAGATAATTACTGGTGAAAGCGCTTGGTATGCTGTAAGGCGCCGATCTTGTTTATTTTTGCAATCTGTGCTCCGGACAGCAACCTCCAAATTTCAGGTATTCTTAAGTTCTTTCTCAACCATTTCTTCTAACAAAACAATGCCAGTCACCTGGGCCCAGTTGACCAGTCCTTGGTATGTCCTGGGCCCTTCCCTCTTGTTTTCAGTGCTCCTCAGTCAATGGGGAGGGGTTGGGCAGCCTGGACCCAGAGGGCAAGGTGAGGGGCCGCCTTAATTACTGGGAGCAGATTGCTGATCCAAGGAAAGTTCCTGTGGAGCCTGTCCTGCTCCTCCACCCCACCCCCACTCCATGTGGCCATCCTTGGGCAGAGCTCAGGCCTCCAGTTCCCAACCAAGAGGGGTGGGGAAACATCCTTCTCTGCAACTGCTGTCTGTGCCGTAGCTGGCCAAAGCAGTGAATGGGCCTAGGGCTGGTCCTGCTGCCCTAAGTTCGGGATCTAGGATGCTTGAGGGTACCCTGGTGCCTAGTCTCAGCATGTTGCTCTCTGTGGCACAGCTCTAGAGAGCACCAACCACATTGTATTCTACAGGATGGCACCCCCTGGAGTTGTGCATTGGAGACACCCTGCCAGGGACCCCCGCTGAGTTGCAGTTTTTCCCACATCCCTGGGTGTTCCCATTTTCTCTTGGATGTCCCTGCGGGCCCTACAGCTTGGGTCTGAGCCAGTCCACTGGGCTGGAGCTCTGACACTCAGACGCACACCTCTCCCCTCTTCACCTGCCTGACTCTGCTGTGGCCTAGACACTGGGGTTGCTTCTCACAGTGCCCAACCAGGTCAGGTCACTTGGGTCCCGACCTTGGCCCCAGTCTGGCCCGAGACCTCTGTGCCCCTTTGAACACCAATAACAACTGTTGACTCTCCACCTTGGCAGTGGTTGGACATCTGGGCTCACCCCTGACAACTCCCCACTCTCTTTTCCCATCATGATGGCCTTACAGAGTCATTTATTCCAAGTGAAATTCCAAGCATGTTAGAGCAGGATGGCCCCAGAGATCCCCAAGTCTTAGCCTTTCCTTTTGCAAGTGAGCAAACAGGCCCAGAGAAGGGATGTGACTTGCTTAAGGCAACACAGTTCATTAGTGTAGGACCAAGACTAGAATCCAGATCTCCTGGGTAATCCTGCTGGGGCTACATGGGGAGTTTATGTTATTTCAATTACATTATTTCATGAATTTTCTAGGTGTAGCCCTGGCTAGACTTGGGCACTCAGCAAGGAACTCAAGACAAATCATGGATTCTCATGCTTTGGGTGCATCAGGCTCACGTGGGGAGCTGGCAAAAATACAGATTCCTGGCCCCTCGCGTGAAGATTCGGATCTACAAGGGCTTGGGGAGGGCCCAGATGTTTGCATTTTAGTGAGCCTGGGGGCGATTCAATGCAGGTGGAGTCCACTGATCACACCTGGAGAAACACTGCCCTAGATGTCAATCAGGGACTTGCCCAGCAGGTCCTAGAATAGAAGGGGCATTTATTTTACTGGGGTGGGGGCAAGAGAGATATGAATGCGGACCATTCAAGATAGGGAAGACTCTAGTGTGAAAAAGGCCTTATAGTGGGGGACAGATCAAGGAGATCAGCCTGGCCGTGGCAGAAGGAGCTGGAGGGAGCTGCTGGTCATGGGCAGGGCAGGGGGTGGAGTCGGGGGTGATCATCAGACTGGGTTTGGGAGCACGTGCACATGCTTTTTTTTAGCTGGACTCATACTTACTGTGCTCAGGCAGAAGTCAGTTTTCCAGTGCTCTCTTTATCTTCGTTAATGGCTGAAAGTGTCATGGGTATTAAAACAGCTCCATGATCTGGTAAGAGCCCTGCCTCTGAGGACAGAGAGCTGTGCAGAGTCAGCGATCCTTCTGGGGAGGAGGTATGAGGAATGGGGGCATTGCCCAGAGCCATGTCAGTGTCCGCGAGGGACCCTGGGGTTTACAAGCACTTTCTCTCTCACCCTCCTTGAGCCACAGCTGATTACTGAGTCTGCCCACGTGCCACACTCTGGGTGTCCTGTGCAGGGACATTGTCCCTTGGACTCTTCACAACCTGAGAGGCAGATGCTGTTATTCTCCCTACTTCAGAGATGGGGAAAATGAGGCTCAGAGAGACAAAGTGGTTTGCCCGGGGCCAGACAGCCAATAAGCAGAAGAGTTGGGATTCAAACTCAGGTCCAGGAGACTTTCAAATCACACTCTCAACCACTGTGCTCCACTGCCTGTCTCAGGGCTGGGGTCTTCCCATATTTCCCTAAAGCCTTTAGACTCCGGGTCTGCAGAGAGCAGCTTGGGTAAATTGGAAAGCCCAGTTTAGCTATATGTGCTTATGACTGACTTCCTGGTTGTTAAATTCCAGAAACTGATATCACCAATATTTCTCCTCCCTAGAAAGTTTTAGATAAAGAAAGACCCCTACCAGCAGCACTGGAAGAAAACAGGCAGGAAGGCCAAGGGGGCCAAAGAAATGCTGTTTCTTCCTTCTCCTCACTCAGGAGAATTTTCCAGGGAAGCTGGATCTAGGAGCTGAGAGGAGGGAGGGCCCTGGGGGCTGCTCAAGTTCCTCCTGCATCAGGGACAGGAAGAAAGGGAAGTGTCCTGTTCTCTGCTTTTGGGGTACTTAGGGCACAAGGGCATGATGAAAAGGGTTTTTCCCACCACCCCAGACTTTGCACTTTTGACCTCTCCTTCCCGAGTGAAACTTGATTGTATTTACCTGCCATCTCTTTCCAACAAGGAGTTAAGATGATGTGCAACACAGGCCGTGGATGACCAGATTAAGCCAACAGAAAAATTTTAAATGAGGATTGAAGAAAGCTGGAGGTGGGAAGTATATGATTCGTAAGGGCTGATGGAGCATGAGATGTGACTGGGAGCCTCCTGGGAGCCAAGGCAAAAGAGGAAACATGCTTCATTACCTGGCTGCCTTATTAGAATAAAGAGAGCATTGGAATGCTCCCCAGTTTATCTGGGGAGATTGTTCTACCTGACTCCATATTCTAGAAGAATTCTCCTGAGGACCTGTACATGGTATGAGCAGAGGCACTGAGAGGTGTTGAAAAATCCTTAGGTAAGTATCTGACAGCCCAATGTTTACAAGTACAGTGGGAACTCCTCTGGAGTGAACATTAGGATGGTTCCTGGTCTGTGTAAAATGGTTCCTGACACCAGGGTGACATTCCTGGTGTCCAAAGGCCTGACCCTTGTTCCACATGTTCAGCCCACCTGGGTTGTTTTCAGACTCTGTTTTTCAAATTTCTCCTGTCACTTGGCTGAAGTTCCAGGAACCAGTGTCGCTAGGACAAGGAGGAGGCCGCAGTTATCTCTACCACCTGACTGCCCTGCCACACACACCTGACAACAGAGGGCTCAGGGTGGGGCCCCTGCCTATCTGGATTGTAGGGGGAAGAAAAACTCTCCAGCATGTAGTTTTTGGGGTTCCCCCAAACGGACAATCACGTCCAGGAGGGAACCCTGCCTGGCTGGGAAGGGCTGACTCCCTCAGGCTAAGGTTAGGAACTGCCTCTCAACCCTGTCTGAGAAGGGCTGGCCTGAGGGGAAGGGGTGCAGAAGGTGCCCCCTGTTTGCCCACAAGATCTTTCACCCTCACTGCAAGCCTCGGAGGGAGAGAGCTTTCTGGCTTAGGGACAGGTCTCCTTGCTGGGAATCAGGACCCTTGAGTTCCTGAGTCAAAGTCACAATGAACTCATTCTGAGGCTCCGGCAAATGTCTACCTTCTGCCACCTCAGTTCTCCCATCCGGACTTTGGTGTGTCCCTTGTGCTCGCCTGACCTTGTTGGGATGAAAGTAAGACAGGAGTGGAGACTCGATGTCAATCACAGGGTGGGGCAGGGTGATGCTTCTCTCCCTGAACTCTCTCATGCCCACGCATGCCACAGGTCTGTGGGGAACTATGGTCCTTGCTACCATCTTCCCACCCCCGGCAGGGAGGTCTGCTGTCAGGAGCAAGCAAAGTGCATCCATGGGACAGGCTCACTCAGAGTTGGCCACCTAGTCTCTGTGGTCTTGGTCTCGTGTGCTCCTGTGCACCTTAGCTTGGCACTCAGCCGACCCTACTTATCCTGCCTCATCCGTACCCACCCTCTCACCCCCACAGCCTCCATTTGTGGTCCAGCCATGCTCAGTGCTTCATTGGTCCCCCATGCTCAGTGCTTCACAGCTCCTTGGTTTTGCACATGGTTTTGGCAGCGTCTGAAATGCCCTTCCCTTTTCTCTCTACTTGGAAACTATGACTTTGTTCAGGGCTCTACGTAAGTGTTATCTTCTTTACAAAGTCTCGCCTGACCTTCTCTAACCTCCCCACAGGGGTTACTGGCCCCCCACTGTGTCCCAGGACACTCTGTACCCCTACCCCAGATACATACACACCACGCAGATGCCCCTCTTCTATGGCCCTAACCATGCCGTCTTGTTATCTGTTTACAGATTTGCCTCTGCAGTAGTCATTGAGCCTGCAAGGGCAGAGAGTGTGGCCTGATCCCCTGTTCCCCACACGGAGCAGGTACCAGTGAATGTCAGCTGAAGGACCAAGCAGCCCCCTTGCTCATCTCTGGGTCTGGCTGGAGCAGCAGCAGCCTGAGCCCTAGGTCTCTGACCAGTCACCAGGCACCGTGAGGACTGGCCCAGCTGGCTGGCTGCAGGAGGCAGGTGGGTCCTTGGAACAGTACCAGGGAGCACCCAACCACCCCGCTGCCTTGGTCCTGCCCATTTTTTCCTCCCCATTCCCCCCAGCCCAGGGCTGGGAGTTGGCTCTGACAGTTGATGACACAGCCCTGCTTGTGTTGCCCAAAGCTCAGACTTTAAACAGCCGGATTCTCCTATAGCCAGAGAGCCAGGCCTCCTATGCAGGCCTCATCTCTCTGTGCCCCCAGGGCCATCTACTGCCCAAACCTGTCTGTCCTCACTCTGCGCCTCCACCTAGCCAGGCCCACCCAGTTCTCCACGACCTTCCCAGGCAGAGCCAGGAACAAAGCAGGGTTTATGACAGTTCTGTCAACACTGGGTGGATGGCCTTGGTTCACCCTGTGCTTTGGAAACCACACCTGCCTGCCTGAGGCCCACACCTAATCAATGGCTCCTGAAGACCCAGGGGCTACAGTGAGACTTCTGGCACCCTCCTCTCCTGGCATCTAAAAAGCACTGGGGGGCTTGGGGCATGAGTAGGGACTTCACAGCCCTGGAAGAGAGAGATTTTGGTCTAGATTGATTAGGTTGGTCAGATGATTAATAATTAAACCTGACCTATTCCCAGCCACATACACACACCCTGCAGCCAGGAACCCCAGAGAGCAGGAGCAGAGAAGGAGGCTTGAAGCCCAGCATGGGCCCAGCTCTGAAATCCCCCAAGGAACTAGGCCTCTTAGTCTTGGGGTCTTCTGTCTACCCACCCAAGATCTACAAATCTGCCTCCTAAATAAAACCTTTCTGACTTTTCCCACAGGCTCTGAGCTCTGAGAGGGCCTTTGGCAATTCCTAGGGTGCAGCCACCCCTGCCAGCTCTGCTCTGGGGTGGGATTTGCAGATGAGATCTTCAGCTACGCCTGTGTTGACACATGACTTCTTTTAGAGCTTCTGAGCACAGCCTCGCCCCTCTCTTATTTATACTTTCACGGCCCAGCACCCTGCAAAGGGCAAGACACACTCAGCATACCTAAGACTGGCTCCTCGCCTGATCCTGGGAATGGCAGTCAGCTCAGAGAGGTGGGAGCTGGGCAGCCAGGCTGCAGCCCACGCCCATTGACAGAAGCCTCCTAAGCTCTCCTAAAGGTCTTTCTCCAGCCATGAGAACCCTGAGACTCTGGCTAGCTGCTGGACACCTTGGAGGCTGAGGACCCAAGCACCAGGGTGCGGCTGGGCAGCCAAAGTGGGGCTCCCTCCCTCCCTCTGCAGACGCATCATCTCAGCTTTCCCCTTATTCTCTCTGAGGTCTTCTCCCCAGAGGCCACCTTCCTGCCTCCCCTTCGTCCAGCTCCACATCTTCCCAGACAAGAGGCCTTCTTCATCCAGTGGAGGCCACTCTCTAGCATGTTGTCCGGCTGTCATGGTTAGCTTTTATTTGGGGTGTGGGGATAGGAGTGGAGCTCCAGCCTCTCTGGTGCCCTGGCCTCAAGGCAGCCAGGCTAACCCAGTCCCCCAAACTCTCTGCAGTCCAGGCTTCCTGTCCGAGATAGCTGGGCCAGGCCAGGAGAGTCAGGTTCCTGTCCTACCCTCTTCTACTGATTTGCTGGGTGACCTGACTGGCTCACTTCCTTCTCCCCTCCCTGGGCCTCTCCATTCCTGGAACAGAGGCCATCATCGTCCTGGTCCTGCCTGCCTCCCTCCTGGTGTGACATGAGGCAACGGAGAAAAGCCTTGGCAGATTGTTCAAGCATGTGTATGTGTGTGTGTGTGCATGTGAAGCTCATGGAGAACAGCAGTCACGGTTGGTGGTTTTAAAACCTGAGCCTTGCCAGGATGCCCCATCACAGGTGACACTCCCACCCATCCTGGCCCTTGCTGCAGCACAGCACACACACCTCCATCTGCCTGTGACTCCAACTCCTGGCCCAACAATTATTCCCGTGGGACTATTCAAAGCCTCTTTCCCTTCCCCCTTCCTTGCTAAAGAAGATTTTAACTGCCAAGCATTTATGCCTTTCTCTCTCTCTCACTAAGCGGGTCACTCAGTAGGGTTGGGGACTAACCGGAGGAGCAGGGCTGGGGAGACCTCAGTTCACGGTGACTGAGATTGACTCCCACAGAGACGAGGAAAGAGGAGAGGAAGCATGAGAACGCACTCTCTGGGGAAGGTGTTGGGGAGGTTTTGTTGTATTTTGGTGGGAAGGAGTGAGAGGGGAGAGGGAGGCTTCTGGGTAGCTATGAGGTATTAGTGAGTTGGAGACCGAGACAGACAGAAGCGGGGATTTAAGGACACGTTGCTATGGATTACAAATCTGATCTCACGTTAAGCTCTTTGAAAGATCCAAGTAATATTTTTTTCATGTAATCTAAGCATCGATTGTAAATCTCATCTTTATTTTTTGTACAACCAGGGAACAAAATAACATGGTCAAACGCTAACACACAAATCATTTGTTAGATACAGCTTGGTTTCAGGAATGTTAAAATGTGAAAAAAATTGTGTGTATCAAAGTTTATGAATACAGTCCTTGTCCTTTTAGTTAGGTTCTTTAATATGAAACAAGGTGCTGGGGCTGGACTGTGTGGAGCTCTTACATTTATTCTGATGACAGTTGCGTCGGGGTCAGTCCCTTCCTCCCTGCCCCGTTTTCACCCTGTGTTCTTCGCAGAACCTACTGTGTGTGCCTGGCCCAGAGGATGAACTCATTTGCTCAATTAAACTTTATGGAGCAATTGCATATTCTCAAGGGGCTGCAGTCAAGTCCTCTTTAAAAGTCTCCATAGATCTTTTTTCACTTTAATGACAATCTGACAGATGGATGCACACACCAACACCCACATATTTCCCATCCCAATATTGCAGTCGGGACATCTAGATGGCCATCTAGATGGACATCTAGATGACTTGATCTCAGTTCCCCCATGTATGTTTGGGTGTATGGTGGCATTGATGCCAACAGTACAGCAATTGCTCTAGTCATTCCTGGCTCTTGAGGAAAGTACCAACGGGCACTTAGCCCACAAAGAATGTATTTGTGCACGCAGAAGGCAGGGTGGTTTGCAGTGGTTTTAAGAAAGAAACGTGGCTAGTAATCGAGAGTGTGCAGACAGATCAGATTGCTTACAGGGAAGAAAGAAGGTTTTATGGCAGAGCCCTCAAAGATTACCATTGTTTAAAGGATGTGCAAAGGAGTCTGAGAAGCAGCAGCCAGAGAATTGGGAGGAAACCAAGGAAAGTATGACATGGAGAAGACCCAAGAGAGTACTTCAAGAGGTAAGAGTTTTGATTTGAATGTTCCTAGTAGGTCATATTTAGTTGAGTGCATCAGTAATTCTGAGACTAAGTAAGTAGAAAATGCAAAGTGTTAAATGGTAAAAGTGAAAGAGCCCAGACAGGCAGAATTGCATTTGAGTGAATGCCATTTTTAAGCTGTAATGCCTGGTGTGACATAACTCATTTCTGTCGCCTTACGAGTGGGCTAGACAGCCATTCTCCATCCTTGGCTTCTGATATCTGAATTCCCTCTGCCTTGCCCCACCAACATCCCTGAAGACCCGCTGGGTTCCAGTTCCTTAGTCAAGCGTCACTAAGATAGGAAACATGCAGTCACACCCCACCATTGCTGAAGGGGGCCACAGAATAAAGCATCCGCCCTGCAGACATACACAGTGCCCACCCCTGCAAACACACACACAGTTTGACCCAACCTGGGTCTGGCTGCCTGGTCCTGCCTGCTGGGCTGAGCCAAACTGGCTGCAGGCCCTGGTGCCTTCTGCCTGGAGCCTTCTCCTTTGCTTCAATCCATTCTCCTGCCTTGTGCTCGCCTCAGGCTCCCTTAGGAATGGGTCCAGTCCCTAGATTGGTCACTTATTACCAACTTCTCTTACCCTATTGAACCATATATAAGTTTTTTTTGTCTATGCAGTATCCCTTTCCTCTTCTTCCTGCAAAACCACTGCTTCTCACGGCATCTCATTCCCTGTGATTTGAATGGGCTTCTCTGTCCTATCCTTCTCAGAGAGCTGTTCACATGATCCAGGCCTGATCAATCGGAGTACCTCATCCTCCTTGTCATGGTGATTGATTCAGAGAAAAGAACATGACCTGCATGGGCCCACCTAAATCTTCCCCATGATTTTGCCAGAACCATCAAAAAAGATGCACTCTAATTCTGGGGTTGCTAGTTGTAAGTCAGTGGTTCTCCACTTGTGCAGATCCCTGCATGAGGCCAAAACTATTTTTCTAATCATATTGAGATTTTTATTTGCCTTTTTCACTGTGTTGACATTTGCACTGACGGTATGAAAAACAATGGTGGGTAAAACTGCTGGCACCTTCCCTGTTCTGTAGGAAAGAGTTGAAAGTCAGAGGGCTGAGTGGTAGCCATATGAACCCTGTGCTGCCCACGCTTTGCCCTGTAGTTACAGAGATCATGTCCACTGGTCATACAACTCCAGGACGCCATGGATATGGTAGTCTATGTGAGTGGTCCCATTAGAGTTGTTCAGTGCACAACCTACATGGCTGTACCCAGTGGTCCTGAGAGCTGTGCTTCCCAACTTATGTTCCATGTGACTCTGGTGTTAACAAGATGCAACTCACAAAAGGATGCCATAGTTGAATAAGTTTGGGAAGACTGCATTCTATACGTCCCTCTCTTGGAGTTTCTCAGTGGAAATATCTGCACATTAAAGGTTCTAAAGTCTCATAATAAAGTCATTTGCTTACTTTATTTAACCTCTTCTTTCCCCAACTATTAATATTTTACCACACAATCATTTTAATTTAGGGGGTATTTATAATATGCCATCAAATACTGGGCTTTAACAAATGCTCTTGAACAGTACTCCACGAGAGCAGGGACTATGTCTGTCTTATTTTCTGTGGTGTGCCCATCATAAAAGTTTTAAAAATTTGTTGAATAAATTAATGAGTTGAGGAATGATTGCTGTTTTCACAAGCCCCCCGTACTCTCTGTATTTACAAGAGCGAGGTCCTTGTGGCGCATTATTTATGTCGTTTTGCTAGCATTGAATTCGGTGCTGTGGTCAGTTGTCTTCCCAAAATGATAGGTTTTTCAGGATGCAATGAGATCTTAGGCATTTAAATTCGTTCCCTCTGTGCGCAGGACTGGGCAAGCACAACTGTTTCCCATTAACCCAGCCTCTCTGAGGCCTCCCTTCTCTGTGGTTTAGGCTGGAGAAGTGCAAGCAAGCCCTTCCCAGCGGTTTTTGTGTGACTGACAAAGAGCTAACGCCAGCCTTGGAAAGGGAAAGGCCCACAGTGGCTCCAGCCCACTCTGTAACTCCAGGGCAGTTGAGCAATAACGAAACCCCCGGGGGCCCTTCTCTGGAGTTGTCGGGCTCAGCTTTATGTTTCCTTCTCTGAGAAGGAAGAGGCACTGAGAAACAGAGTGAAAGTATCTTGGAAGCTCCAAGGTTGTAGAAAGTGCAGGATTTGGGGGAACTGAGGCAAGGAAGAGGGAGAGAGAATGAGAGAGAGAGAGAGAATGAATGAAAATGTCCTACTTTCTATTATCCTCAAGTGCAGGAGTTGATAAACTACAGCCAAAAGCTAATTCCGGCTGACTGCCTGTTTTTGTACTACCCTCAAGCTAAGAATCATTGAAAAAAATTTAAAAGAACAATATTGTATGGCATGTGCAAATTATGTGAAAATCAACTCCCATTTTCAAAGAGGAAATATGTAAAACTCTCGTTACACAGCAGCGTTAACAGAAGAACATTTGCAATAGATTTTAGTGATGGAACACACTTTGAACCCCAACTATGTTACTTCTCAAAAAAGAATTTTATTCTTCTCATTAGGAGACCCGTAATACCAAAAAACTGTACTCAGTTTTTATTATTATATTTTGAACTTCATCAACACAAATCTCATAGAAATTTGTGTTCTCTTTTGCTTTTTAAGTACCTATGTATTATAATAACCTCGATTTTGCTTCTTGTCTATAAAACCTAAAATATTTACTAGCTGATTGTTTACAGAAAAAGTTCACCAACCCCTGCTCATGTGGATTATTTACAATGACTTAAGCTGTCATCTGTGGCAGAGGAGAAGGGAATGTGAGTAGATTGATCCGACATTCACTTAGTCACCAGGTTCTTACGGGAGTCTTCTGCGTACTGGGCCCTGAGTGGACAGTTAGTGCATAAAGCAGACTTGTGGTCACGGTCAATGCCCTCAGGGAGCTTACCACCCAGAGGCAGGTCAGTGGAAATTGACCGACCAGCCTGAGAGTGCATGTCCATAGGATAATGAGTGAATCTGGACAGCTTTGGAATTTTAAATGTTTGTCAGTGGGCCACTTTGGTCAGAGCATGGCTCCCCAGAAGTGTTCTGTACAAGAAGTTCCAGAAAGGTGTATAAGGAAGTCTGGATCAGGTGAGCACCATGAGACCATCAGGGAGAAGCCAAGCCCAGGAATGTCAACCAGAATGGGGTCACTCTGTCATATTGGTTCAGGCAGGAAGCCAGAGAGTTAGCCAAAAGCAGCAATAACCCATGAAAAACAGGAAGGTGAGTGGCATCCCAGAGCAAAGCTGCCTGTGCTAAGGCCTCTTTTACTTTCTCTGTAGAGAGCGGCTAAGGAGGGAGCTTAGCCTCTAGGAGCTCAAGGGCTCCTGAGAACAGCATGGTGCAGGGATGGTCCTCTCAGGAGGCTAAGTGGTTCACAGACCTTGACTCATTCCTCTGAATTAGGAATTTCTCTTTTTGGGTGGCTGCAGCCTTCAGAGGAGTCCACAGTAACCTTCTTTGGTTGTCTCAGAAAATCTGTGGATAAGGCCACAGGCATGTCATCTTTTTCACAACCGACAATTGAGGAAATGGTACAAAGGGGAAACTGACATGTCCCAGTCTGCTGAAGCCATGACACCTTTGGTCCAAGATAGCATCGGCCAATAATCTCGTCCACCATCTGTCTCCAGGTAGGCAAGTACCAAACCTTGTCTAGACTGTGTAAACTTCTCCCAAAGAGAAAAGCATCCCAGAGCGATAATCTGGGTGCCTAAGTGACCACCCCCAGCACCTCCAGGAACAGAGGGAAAGGCTGGGAGCGGGGTGCCTCCCCAGGACACCCGTGCAGCTCACTCCTGCCCCTCTGCTGCCAGAAACCACCCAAGAAATGGCTCCAGGGCTAGTCATAGACTTAATCCTGTCTACCTGGGTCCTTAAGAGCCTAGTTAGAATCCTGTAAGCTATTCTCGCTAACCCTACACCTTGGGGGCAGCCTGGCAATGTGAAACAAACGTGGGCTTTGGGGCCAGGTGAACCTCACCTGGAGTCTTGGTTTTGTCACTCAATAGCAGCCTAAGCACTTGACCTTGGCAAGTGACAACATCTATAAGCCTCTGTAAACTTATGTGTAAAGCAGGGACAATAATTTTGCCTATTAAAAATACATATAAAGAGAGAAGTAAAAATCTTCTTCTTTAGCAATGAAATACCCTTCCCAGGTATACATTATTAATACTTCGGTTCAAAGGCTTCTAGACTTTTTCCCAGGTTTATACTGACACAAATATGTATAGATGCCCATGCATATTTTTACAAACCAAATATTACTATACATATTTGTCTGACACTTGCTTTATTTCTATTCAACAATATATTACATATATAATTTCAAGTCAACACAGATAAAATATCATTCTACTTAGTGACTGTATAGTATTCATTAATACGGGTATATGACAATTAACCTACTGGATATTTATCTTGATTCAAATGTTTTTCTATTACAAATCTTGCTGCAATGAACATGCATATTTATGAATCTGCATTATAATTTTTGTAAGAGTATGTTCTGAAAGTGGGATTACTGGGTCGAAAAATATGAACATTTAAAATTTCAGTAAGTTCTACAAAATCACCTTCCTCCCAAAGTTATGCTAATTTTCACTTGCATTAGCAGTGTACGAGAGTATTCATTTCCACATATCCTTGCAAGCACTGGGTTCTATTAATTTTTTTTTTTTTTTTTTTTTGAGACAGAGTCTTGCTCTGTCACCCAGGGTAGAGTGCAGTGGTGTGATCATAGCTCACTGCAACCTCGAACTCCTGGGCTCCAGCGACCCTCCTGCCTCAGCCTCCTGAGTAGCTGTTACTACAGATGTGCACCACCATGCCTGGCTAATTTTTCTATTTTTTGTAGAGATGGAGTCTTGCTCAGGCTGCTTTCGAACTCCTGACCTCAAGTCATTCTCCTGCCTCAGCCTCCCAGAGTGCTAGGATTACAGGCTTGAGCAGCTGCACCCGGCCTAATTTTTAAATTTTTGTATATCCCTGACAACAATGAAGTTGAACATCTTTCTGTGTTTATTGGACATCTGCCTTTCTTCTGTGAATTCTTTGTTTATATTCCTTGCCTATTTTCCTATTTGGATGTTTGAGTTGTTCTTACTCATAGGAACTTTTTGTACATTAGGCAAGGACATCTGTTGACAGAGAGAAAAGATACTGTGTTTTAAAGCACCCAGAGGTGGGAGTCAGAGTCTAAAGCCGGTACTGGGATGTCAGAGATCTGTATTTGACATTAGGAGTATTAATCTTCTGTCTGTTAAATGTCGCAAATGTTTTACCCAAGTCTACCATTTGCTTGTTGTTGTTGTTTTTTTAACTCTCTATGCTTTCATCATGTAGGAGTTTAAAATGTTTCCATATTCAAATCTATAATTATTTTCTTTCTGGCTTCTGGATTTCCTGTCTTGTTTAAGCAGTCTCCCCAACTTGATGTTACATAATAAGTCTCATCTGTTTTCTTATAATACTTTTATGGCTTTATTTATCTGTACTTACATCATTAATACTTCAGAAATTTATGTTTAGAATAGATGAGGAATTCATATTCTCAGCATAGATGATGTGTTTCTGAGGTTTTCTTCTTTCAGCTCTCCAAATGCATTGGGGGCTTATAATTATTTTAGGTAAAAAAGGTGAGTGTGCAGAGTGATCCTATTAATATACTCATTTATATGAACAGTTCTATAACTTGTTAATGCTGATTATTTCTATGTGATGGGATTGTCGATGTTTTAAATTTTTCTCTCTTCTCATCTGTATTTTCATGGTTTTCTACATAAACAACTATTATTTGTGCATTGAAATATATTTAAAGAAAGAGTGTCAGCAGAGGTGTTATTTACCCAATACCTCATAGTGAGCTAGGCTTTGAAAAGCAACTAGACTGTAAGCTTCTTGGGGGCAGCTGCATGCTTTATGGGTGCCTCTATTTTTCAAGCACCTGTCACAGGGCGGGATAAGCAACAGAGAGAGGTGCGTAGCTCAATCGGCTACATTTCTCTACAAGCCCACAGTGTTCACGCAGCTCTGCTGGTTGAACAAGGACATTTCTTCTGGTCACAAATCTTATTTCCTGATGCCTCTCTCCCTCCTCCCACAGTGGGTGCGCCATACACGTTGGGAAAAGTTCACACTCTAAACACGAGTAAAGGCAAAACGAATTTGCATTCCAGACCAACTCATCAACAAGCCTGTTTGTTAGGATCATTTGTAAGTAGTCTTCAAGAACAATTCAAGACCAAGGTGATTACTTCTTACTGTCCCAGTGGTTAATTTGGATAGTGTTTTATACCTTCTCAGTACCTTCTGCATCTGTGTTGTTGATTGGATCCCTGAGCCAAACTCTGATATACAGAGAACAGGTATAACTGTGCCCTCCAGAGCACTTTTGGAAGAAATATGTTTTTTCTGAAGGTTCAGGATGTTTTGGAGAGTTTCCACTTTAAGCACCAAAACTTTATTTATTTGAAATATTTGGAAGAAAATTTTTCAAAAATAATATCCTGTAAAACCTTGCCTTGCTAAACAGTAGTTACAGGAGTGCAGCCAT
This sequence comes from Avahi laniger, assembly GCA_963575035.1. Taxonomy (NCBI): domain Eukaryota; kingdom Metazoa; phylum Chordata; class Mammalia; order Primates; family Indriidae; genus Avahi; species Avahi laniger. The sequence goes on from CAUYSK010036123.1 coordinate 28,466, forward strand.
TGAAAATTTCCTTGGAAAGCCCTTATAATTATTAATTGTCATACTAAGCTCCTAAGCATAATGGCCTGCAGAGATATTGACATGTGTAAACCTGTTTGCCCTGGTACTAAATGGCCTCCATTGCTTTGAAAGATCTTGTTCTGCCCTGCAGCTTTTCTTTCTCTTTCCTTGCTCTCTTGTGTGCCTTTTATGTTTCTATCAGTAATCAGCATGCCTGTATCTCGCAGCTGAACTTCGTGTTAATCAACTGTTTATCATCTACTTAGGCCTGAAGGCCTGAACACCAAGTATATTCTCAGTATGTAAGTCAGGAAGGCACTGGTTCCAGAAGAAGCTCCCAGGGGCTTTTCTCTGAGTAAAGTAGATAGACGGATAGGTGGAATCATTTCTTTTGCTCATTCTCAGGTCCTTGGGATTTTATTCCAGGTTTTCACACTTCATAGATGAGGAAATGGTTGCCAACGAGACAAGATGGCTTGGTCAAGGCCACATGGCCAACAAGTAGCAGAACAAGCAGAAGAATTAGGTGTTTTCCTCCACTCCACGGCCCTGTTGGGTACAGCCGCGAGGTGAGTCTGCCTCTCTGGGAGGTTTAACCAGATCCACAATCTGCCTGGATCCCTTCTGCTAATGCAGTGGGCCCCTTCATCCTCAGAAATTAGAGCTTGGCAAACAGCTGTGTTTACATCCAGAGTGCTAGTTTATCGCTGCTGGTCTTGGGGGGATTGTTCCAGCTTATCTCCACCAGATAATGATGTGCTGAGGGTTGCACAATTCTGGCCCAGATTGAAATCAGCTGCAAAACACCTAGTCCAGTGCGCGTGTGCGCGCGCACACACACACACACACACACACTGCTCAAGTGATTCAAGGCAACTCCAACTCACTGACACATCCGTTGCTTAACAGGCCGACTCCTTCCCAGAATACTGAGACCTGGGCCAAGGCGAGTTGGTGGGTGGCAAAGGTCCCAGGGGACTCTGTCTGTTGAGGCAGGGCTGTTTCCCCGAGCTGGGTGCCTGCCTCCTGCCCACACGCCGCATTCCCATGTCTTCCTGTAGGGAGACAGCTGTGAGAGCACACAGAGGAGAGAGAGGGCATCAGGCTGCACTAGACTCAGGGCCAGGAACAAAGGGCAGCCTTTGACAGCTGCACATTTTATGCAAATCCTGAATTATTTGATCCAGGGAACAAAGCCCTTGTGAAAATGGTGGAAAATGGTCTTTCTCTTTCAGAAATTCTACAGTCTGGCTGCTCTAGACGGTAGAGGACTAACAAAAGGCTCCAGCCTCTCTGGCGCTGATCTGCCCACTGCCTGTCAGAAACCTTTGATGGCTTCCAACAGTTGGCCCTATAAAGTCCAAACTGTCATTCAAGACCCTTCATGGACTGGCCACATCTTTAACTCCCTTCTAGCCCAGAGCCACCCCTCTCAGCTCTCAACTTTCCTAGTCCTTTATCTGTACCCTCCTAAGTCCTTATCACTTTCCAATGCTTGTTTTTATGAGTCTTATCATTCCTGCTGGCCTAGTCTTGAGTTCCTTAAGGGAAGGGCCTGTGCTTGTTTGTCTTTGTATCTTGAGGTTTTAATATGATATGCGTTGGGGAGTGCTCAATAAAATTCGTTGAATTAAAGCAGGAACTCTCCTACAGGGCTGAGTTCACCCTGAGAGAGACAACAAATCATCTAAATTCCCCTCCGTACCTGTGACAGGAAGGATACTGTCCCCCCAGCCTGCATAGAGAGCATTTCAGATAGAAACTTCAAGGTCATGTGGCCCAATTATTACATTTCAGAAAGAAGGAGGCTAGACCCAAGCAGGGAGGTGGGGACAGTAGGTGTTACTAGCTTCATTTATAGCTGCAGAAGCCGAGGTCCTGGCAGCAAAAGTTATTTTCCTAAAATCGGACAGGTAGAAGGTGCTAGAGCTGGGACTTAAAGCTGAGTCTCCCTGACTCAGAAGCCCATTTTCTGTTGTGAAATTACCTTCAGCCTCAGCCACTGAAAATTCAGCTGCCCTGCTGATTTCCCAGAAAAGGGCTCTCTGGCTGGCCAAGGCCTGGGAGGGCTTAGGCACTGAGGCAGGCAGCACCTGGCTCCAGTCCATTCAGAGCGCTGTGGCTGGAGAAGCTGTTTATGAACTCTGCCTGTCCAAGGCCTGGCAGCCCAGCTACCCCAGCTGGGTCTTTTCACAGAAGACCAGTCAGGCAGGTCCTAGGACATCACACAGAGCCTTTGTCCAGAGGGCACGGTGTTTTCCAGCGACAAGTTTGCATTGGCTATACTGGTGGGAGGCAAGGGAAGTGGAGGCCTCCAGCCTTCCACCAGCAGGGATCTGCTCCAAGAGGGTGAAGGGGAGGAGAGGGAGCTTGGGCCAAGAGGAACCCAAGTGGAAACTTGGGAGAGAAATGGCCTGGGTGGTATTCAGGGTAGCAGATTAGGAAGTCTTTAAGAGCTTGAGTTAGGTTTTGTGTTGAAACAGCTCAGGCTAATAGCTCGCTTAGGTTCAAATCCCAGCCTTGTCCTTTACTTTTGGTGAGGTCTTGGGCAATTTTTTTTTTTTTTTACATTTCTGAGCCTTAATTTCCACTTTTTTTTGTGTTAGGGGGATAATAGCAGTACTTGCTGGGTACAATGAGGATCAGAGACCAAGGAGTGTGCCAGGCACACAGTAGTCACTCAACAAAGGGTGGAGTGCCTGTGAATTTTTGTAAGCATTCCCTCTCTTCCCAGATTTATAAACCCATAAAAGGCTAGGGCTGCAGAGGACACTCAGGCAATGACTGTTGACTGAGAAAAGGAAACAAAATCACCAGGAGACCCACATTTAGAGGAACTCTGGCCCAGAAACGGTTGGGGGGGGAAGGCAATCTGTTTTTAGCCAGGGAGTGCCAATGGAAGAGCTGTAAGATTCTTCTGTTGTTGCTTCATGAGTGTTCTAAACTTAGCATGTGTATGGGTGTGTGTGTGTGTATGCGGTGTGTGTTATGTGGTGCAATATGTATATGTGGTATGTGTGTGTATATGTGTCTGTGGGGTGTGTATATGTGTGTGGTATGTGTTATCTCTAAAGTAAGATTGTGGAGCTCTTGTGTTTCTCACCTTCAGTAGTGCTCAATAGTGAAGGAAGGAAAGAAATATATTTATTACATAAATGCTTGATCCTTTAGTATATCATTTTTTTTTCTGTAATTCTCCTAGTGGTTCCCACACAAGGAAAGTGAGGCTCCGAGAGGTCACTTGCTTAAGCTCAACCTGTTGGTTAGTGGCAGAGGTTGACTCTGAACTTGGAGCTGCCTGAAAACAGTAGGCATTATCGACTTGACTTCTGAAAGAAGAAATCCCCAAATGCAAATAGAGTCACGTTTTGTTCTATGGTCTGATTTTCAGGTAGCTTTTCTTGTGGTGTGTCACCCGAATACCTGCACTCTGCTCTGGTTCCCAGACCTGCAACTTCCTGTGCAGCACGTTGCCACTCTGCTTTTATTTTTGTCTGTTCTTCCTCTGAACCGGCCCTCACCCCAGAAAAGCAGACTCAGTGAGAGTAGAAACAGCTCTAGGGCCATTGGGGCATCAGTCCGGCTTCAGCCCGGGACAGCCAGTGTCAGCCTGCACGTTCTGCCTGGGAGCCAGCGTGGCTGCTGTCTCTGGAGAGGTCCAGCTTCCTGCCATTCCTGAGAGGCCCACACTTCTCCTCCTGGCAGGTTTCCGCAAAGTCAGGCTTCAGCTGCAAGTGCTGAAGGTTGCTGGCTGCAGTTTATTCTCCCCAGCAACTCCCTGCAACCTAGCAAATGGCAGGCAGGCATATGCTGGGCTACACCAGGAAGTAAAACTCCCATGGACAGCTTCAGAAAGCCTGTTTAAGACAGGCTCTTAAACAGAAAAGAGAAATTTTATTAGCTCCTTTATTTTTTCAGCAAACATTTATTAGCAAGCACCTACAATGTGCTTGATGCAGGGGCAGGGTTTTGTCTTTCAGGAGCCCACAGTCCAGCCAGGAGTCAACGTGAAAACCAAGAGCTGAGCTGGGAGACCAGCATGAGAACAGACAGGCATATCATGGGGGCGATGGAGGAAGAAACTCTTTCCCCTGGCCTGGGGAAAACTTCTCACAGTTGGTATCATTTATTCCAAATCTGAAGTATCAGTCAGAATCTAATATGTAAAAATAATATCAATGGCAATCAAAGTATTATTATTATTTATTAGGTACTTACAATATATTAGGCATCCTGCTAAGTGCATTACAAACATTATTTCATTTGATTTGAATAACAGCCCTAATGCAACAAGTAATGTAATTATCCCCATTTTACAGGTGAGGAAACTGAGGGTTGGAGAATGTGAAGTAACCTGCTCAAAACTGGGAAACAGAAGAGCCAGTATTCACACACAGTTCTGCTGATTCCAGAGCTCAGGCTTTTTTGCTTTTTAATATGTTCAAAAATTATAATAATATAAATAGTTATATGCTGAGAAACCTTACTGACCTCCTGGGAACCCCTCCTGGGACCCCCTCCTGGTCTCTGCATATCCCATATACTCTATCTCCCCACTGCCCTTAGAGATGTAAACTGTTATATTAGTTTCTTATATATTCTTCACTGTTTCTTTATGTGATTATCAACAAATATGAACAAATATTCTGATTTTTCCCTCTTTCTTGTCCAACAGTGGCATTTTTAACATTGATTTGTGCTTAACAATGCAGTCTTGGAGAGCTTTCCATTGGAGTGTGTAGCAAAATTCCTCATTCTTTTATACAGCTGGATAGAACTCCATTTCTCTACTTGGTGAGCCCCGGATTTCAAGTACAAGGTAAAGTTCAGCTGGAAGACGTAAGTATGCTTTGTTAAACTGCTTAAATTTTATGGGGCAACAAGGAGCAAAAGGGTGATGAGATGGTTTAATTTTGGAAGATTCCTTATATTAGGTAGGAAGCTGCACATAGCACAGCCTGTCTAAACAAGTGGCCTCACCTGGATACAAGGACATGTATATTGCCCCAGTGGTAGCTGGGGAAAAGCCCTTCCATGGAACAAGTTCCAACTTATCTCTGGCCCTGTTGCCTGCAGCCCTGGGGCCTCAGCTTTTGAAGACATCTTCCCCATGGTCTGCTTGCAGAAATTTTATAGAGCTTCCTGTGCCTAGGTACAGAAAGCACATGTAGTCTTAATGCATCACCCCAGGCTACTTCCCTAGGGTGACTCATTAAGACTATATGTCTTAATTGTGCAAGAGCTCAAGACGCTTTACAGGTGGTACTTAAAGTATTCCCAGGCTTCTCCTATACCCTGGGAAAGCTTGCTGTCAGGGTTGTTACTGACTCAAACACCTTTGAAGGTGAGCTGGAGTTAGCACTCCTTTTCTCTGAGATGGGGGTTCTCCCAGAAGGTGACAATACCTGTGGGAATAGCTTTGGTCCTTTGAAAAGAGACATTTGCTCTTTAAGGTCATGTGCTCATGCTTGGTTAAACGTTGCTGGCTTCAAACAGGTTGTGTGGTCTCCAAAAAAATCAGTCCCATCAAATGCACATGGCCACTGGTCAACTGCCTTTGTTGCTAAGGTCTATGGGTTTGGGCCTACCACATGTATTCATTACAGTGAATAAAGCTGACCCACTTCACAGGGTTGGTTCCACTCTGCTCTAGTGCCTTAGCATTTGCCTTATCTCTCCAAATAGTTCTTAAGAGAAGATAGCTTATAAGTAGAATCATTGTATCACACAGTCTCCTGGATGGAAATATTCATAATCATCAAAAATAGCTATATGCACACTATAGACCACCAGCCAACTCAGAAATCATATTGGATAGATTATAGCCCTAGAAAGAACCTGGGAGACCTTTTAAGTTCTATATCCTCACAGCAAGAAGTTACCTAAGGTCACACATCCAATTAGCAGTGGAACTAGAATTGGATTACAAGCCTCTTGCCTTCTAGTACAGATCCCAGTCTACTGAACCAATGTTTCCCAAGGTGTATTCCGCAAGATGTTAACAGACACCACATGTTAATACAAAGGAGTGCTATGGTCATGTAAGTTCAGAAAACGTTGGGTTAAAAAAACTTAAACAGGTTTACTTATGACAGGACTTCTCAGAGTCTTTAAGATACCATTGTTTATTGTGATTTTCCAAGAGGGGAGATGATTAGCAGTTTTCCTAAACTTATTCCATCCTAGAACCCTTTTGTGGTGGAATATCTATGGAGCATATTTTGAGAGACACCATGTAATGCTTCTTTTATTAAATAAGTTCAATAGTTTTTAAAAAATACATTCGTGGGTGATAGGTGTGCCTTTTGTTTAAGTAACCTTGAGAGATTCAGCTGATATTTCTGGCCCATTGAGGTCAACATAAGGGAAGATAGCTGCCATATATGCCTGGAATGATTGCTGGGGTGTTCCAAGAAGGCAAGCCATCTGCTTTTAGGACTACTGCTGTCTTAAACACCAATTTTGCTTTGTTGTCCTGTTGTGGTTACTTTAAAGGCCCTTTGATTCTGCACCTGGTTTGACACACAGAGGAAAAGAAAGTCTGGTGGCATCTCTTGGTGGAACACTCACTCTGAAAATGGGCGCGAATGTAATAACATGTAATAACATATGCTAGAAGTTCTCGATCTTTCTTGGACATGACTTTTTGGGGTCTTACAGAAAAAAGTTATAAACCCATTGTGACATCATATGCATATTCGTAATAAAACCTGCAAAAAATGTAGGGTATTCTTGTACCTTTGAAACCAATCAATAAATCACAGAGCAAGATTGATTGCCCTCAAAGAGGACTTTGTAAAACAAAATACACACACATACACCTATGCAACACAAAAAATAGTTGGTAAGACTTTCAGTTGCCCCCCCTCAGCAGTTATTTTTATTTATTTATTTTTCTTTTTTGAATTCTTGGTTCTTAGAGAGTGGCCTGTTGTCTGCTAGTTCCTGTTTCGATGCCAACTCTGTCAATTGTACTGAAGGGCTGTCGATCATGTTGCTTCAATTGCAATGCTTGGGGATTTCCTGGAGCAGTTGTTTAAAAATGCCAGCCCTAGTTTTCCTTTCTGGAAGCTGCTCTTCTAGCTTTTTGGAAAGAATAAAAGCAGGGAGAAGTAAGAAGTTTCACCTGCAGAGAACCATATGCAAAAAGGAAGGCAGCTACAAGTAGTGGCATGAGATACTATGGCTCTGTAACTTGCCTGAAGCCAGGTTGCTTCTCCTCTTTGGGCCTCAGTTTCTTGGTCTCGGTAAGGTGGCCTCGCTGGGCCATCTTCCAGGACCTTCCTCTGTCTCTGATCTGCCACAGGACTAGCTTCATTTTTGTTATAAATATTTAATAACAAAAAGCAACATCTCTCTTGGGTTTCCTTTGTTTTCCTCTTATTTGCCACTATATTTCTTTTTCTCAAAATAAGGAGAGGTTTGATTAGTACCTTTAACTTTTTTCTTTGTGTATCTCCCTCTATCCATCTCCCTCTATCTGACATTTACTGCTTGAGCCCACCCTCCAGCCTTCTCTAGCCTTCTCTGTTTGTGTTTCTTTGTAGAAATGGCTCTCTTAATCACAGCCTAAGTGCATTCATTTCACTTATTTTCCAGCATGAAAAGTCCCTCATTCCTCCCCCAGGCTCCCTGGGCCCCCCATTCTTTTTTGGGAGGTGAGCAGACACCGTGCAGACATCCAGGGGAGGAGGGCACGGCAGCTCTGTGCACTCAGGCTGACTGGAGCAAAGAGGATTAATTCTGGTAGTGTGAAGCCTGAGGACCCAATGTTCCAGAAGAATGCAAATAAAGCCCCCAGAGATATAACTGGAGGAGCACTCTCTACCCTGACTCAACACAGTTAAATGCAGGGTGTGGCAGTTATAATAAGCACTGAAAAGTATCAGGTTGAATTGGTTGTGATTGCAAAAGACTGGAGTGTTCACAGGCTTAGAACTTAGGCCAGGAGTAGGAAATGTGGTAAAATGTATGGGCTTTTTGGGAAAATATGTACTGCTGGAGTTCCTCAACCCTAATTGAGGTTGTTTCTAAATCCTTAAGGTAGCAGGTGTGATATGGTTGGGGGGAAAACCCACAAAAGACAAATGCACCAAGAAAAACCCTCAAAACCCGAATTGAGGAAGTAAAACCTTATTAGTTTTATAAAATTTCTTGGTACATACTATATTAAAATATTGCCTCTTCTTTGTACTATGCTTCACATTACTGTTCGCTCTTTACCCCAGGAAAGAGATTCTTGAAAATGCCCCATGAACGGTTTCTAAGAATCATACAAGCCCCTCTCCCTCATCCCTTTTTCCTCACTTCCAGGACCTTAAAATGGATTCATCTGATACCAGGAGGCTCTGGGGCCCAGAAATGGGCTCTGACACTTGAATTTCAGTCAAGAGACTCAAAGCTGAGTGACAGAAAGAATCCAGCCCAGCCTGGGTCCCAGAAGGTCTGGGTTTTCCCATCTGCACGTCCCCTACAAGGTTGGGCCACTGAGATATCATTTGCACTTCTAACTCTGCTTCTGACTAGTCGTACAGAGTTGAGCGACTCACTCAGCTTCTCTGGGTCTGTTTCTCCATTTGTAAAATGAAGGGTTTGGACTAGGGGAGCTCCAAGTTTCCTTTCAGCATAAAAATCCCGTGATTGCCAGTAGCTTGCTCAAGGCTCATTTCCCTCATGTTTAAAGCAATGAATCTTTTCTACTGCATAGGGAGGTGGTGAAAGTGTATGCAAATGTGCTCAGTAAACCTTAAAACAACACAAATGTCAAGCTATTGTCATTATTTTTAGAATTCTTTATGCAGCTCTCTCTTCAAAGCATATTTCATGTCTTTTGCTGTTTGTGCTAAAGAGCGATTCCTGCCTTACAGGAATTCCTGAACTTCAGGCCTTGATTTGACAAAAAGAGGCAGGATGTCAGTTCAGGTAGATGAAGCTGTTGCAATTGACAGTAGCAACTGAAAGTTCTTAGGAAGGATGTGGGCTAAGGCCTACCTTCAGTCCCCAGAAAGACTACCTCTTCACATTCTCATTTAAGGGCAAGAACAGCGCTTACTAAGAAACACTGAGTTCTCAAATGAGGTTTTGTCCAAAGAATGAAAAGGCCTTGGAAAGTTCCAAAGGCAATAATAGTAATTCTAGGTGCTTATCTTTTGCCTTTCATCTGCATTTCCAAGTAATTTACCCCCATTAACTCATTAGAACTCCTAACTCTACACCACCCATCAATCTTGCCTTTGGGATGGAGGGAGGAGATATTATCTAAGTTTTGCATTTGGAGAAAGCCCCTGGATTGAAAGCAATAATTCTTGTGTCCACATCTGGTGGAATCCTCTCCTGCCACAAGTGGCAAACTCTTTCATCTCTTGTCCCCCATTCCCAGGACTCCTGGGGTGCCACCTCGGTACCTTGCCCAGCATCCCAGGGTGTCAGAACTGGAATGGCTCCTTAAAAGCCCCCTGAAGTGGGAAACTCCTTCTTTTACAGTGCAGGAAACTAAAGGAGGGGAAGTGAAACGCCCAAAGCAACACAGCTAGTTAGGGACATAGTCAATAACTTGTCTTAACAGGCAAAAAATAGAACTATCTACCACCCTCTTCCCCACATGCCCTAACAAAACCAAACCCTCTTTGCACCCCACTGGGCATCTCAATGCTGCTTAAACCTGAGGAGTATGGGGAAGACAGGTAACAATGTCTATATGATCAAGCAGCACAGAGTTTCTGTTGCTCTCTCTTAATACTGTCTTGTCCTGGGCAACTACGGTAGCCCTTCCTCTCCTAAGCTCCTGGAATGAGTCATTCTTAAGCGAAATGGAAGTTGCAATTCCATCATTTTGGATAGAAAGAGTTAATGTGAAGGGCTCTCTCCTTTTCTCTCACTTAACAGCTAAATTAACATAAGCCTATATGCACAGGGCTTTAGGCAACAGAAAGTCAGTTTGTGAACAATTATAATGTGAAATGAAAAGTACATTGTGGCCCAGAAGCCTGGGCAGCTCTAGGTTTAAAGTAGAATGAACTCTTTTGCCGAGAACACAGCTGAATCAACTCTATGCTTTTCACAGAATAGGCACACAATAAATATTTGTTGATTGATTTGGTAGGCAAACATTCTTGACACTTGGATACTTTTCCATATTGAAGTTATTCTTTTTATTTTTCCTTTTTAAAAAATGTTTGGCTACAAAGGCACAGGTGACTAGTGTTTGATACAGCTAGAAGGAATGTTGGTGACAGTGGCTGTCATCTGTATTTCTCAAGCTGGTTTATAAGTAGCACTGATTCTGCGGTATCTTGGGAAAAAAAGGTTCAGTGTTCAAATAGGTTGGGAAACATTACTAATCTTCCTACCCCAGTCCCTCAAGATGCTAAAGGCATATACCTTATTAAAAGACACTGAAAAGAGCTGGAGTGAAAAAACAGTTTTAACTTTGTTGAAACAAGTTATTTCTGAGACCACCTGATCATGGAATAATCCCATCCCCATTTTTTTTACATGATATCTATGAAAGTTTCACAAAATTTGTGTTCTTTGGAAAATACCTTAGGAATTACTAATTGAGCCCAACTTTATGAATTTGACTGATAAAGAGGTCCGGAGAGAGGTATAAGAAGGTATTGTGGGAAATAACTAGAACCTCATTTCTTGAATGTCTGGCCCACACTGGTCAACCAAACCCAACTATAGTGGCATTCCTAATGGGTCCTGGGGTGACAGGCATCATGGGTAGTGCTTGAGATGGTATAGAAAAAGGGTGTGGACATTTTACTCCCTAATGGGTCCTTTTAGAGTAACTTGCTAAAACATAGAGGTTGTTTTAGATGCTCTTTAAAAATGGTAACCATATCCCATTCTTTCCTTATCTCATAGCTCTTTGGATGCCTGCCCAATGCAGCCTAATTATGCCACAGGTGCTTAACAAATGTATTAAATGAGTAAATAAAAGAACCTAGAAGGAATCAGAGGAGGTTGGTGGCAGGGACGAAGGAGGAAAGGGCCAAAAACTGAAAAAGAGTGAGAAAAGGAAAAATGTAGAGAAAGAGAGGGATGGGGGAAAAAAAAGGAGCCAGCAGTCACTGATCAGGAAAGAGGACAGTTGAGAGGAGACAGCTGCAAATGATGGAAAAAACAACAAAGGAAAACAGAGTGCCTGGGAAGCTTTGATTTTAAAAAGTGAACATGACTTATGAGGGGAATTCAGATACTGGCCATGCCAAGAGGCCCCTGCCCAGGAGATGGAGATGATCACCAACTGCTGAGAATCTTTTTGAACTCATATCAAGGTGTATTTATTGCACGGGTACAGTAAATGTACAAGGCATCTTCTTGAGTACTGTAACAATAACAGATAAGACACAGGTCTTGCTCTCAACAAAGTTACAGTTTAACTGGGAGAAGAGCTAGGACAGGGACTCAGATAAAATGATGCCAAGTAGAAAGTGATCAGTGCCTCTGGAGGTACAATGAGCCACTATTGTGAAGAATCAGGGGCCTGAAGATCGTATCAAGTCATGAGGATCAAAAAGACTATGGAGGGCGAGCCATTAGGATAATGGATAGGATTGCAGCAGGCATTTTAAGGTGACAGGATAAAGAACTACAGGCGATCAGGCAGCATGTGGCACAGTGAGTGGTCCAAGTGGGTTCCAGCAAAAGGGGTGTATGGACAGGGAGGGCTGTGGAGACATGACCAGAAAGTTCTTATGTCACACTGTGGAACAACCTTGAATGCCCGGCTCAGGTGCTGACACTCCAGAGAGGCAATGGGAAGCGAGTGAAGGATTTTTTTTGTGTAGAGAAACAATAGCATTAGAGACGATTCCCAGGCAGGGTCGCTGGGCAGAAAGGGGTAAGTCAAGGCAAGGAGCTGCCTTGCGCGGGCTGAGGCAGTTTGGTTCTGGAGAGACCAAGTGACCACTCAGGTGTTGCCCCTCAGACAGCAGGAAAATCTGGCCAGAGACAGAGGCTGAGTTCTCTCCAGAGAGCACAGAGATAGCATAAGGTTCTGGTCATCCATTCCCTCTGGGGATAGCGACCTAGGAAGAAAGAGAGGAAAAGACCAGCCAAAGAGAAGGCAACCAAGAGGAAAAGTCACGGAGAACAGTCATGGGAGGCAGAAATTTCAGTACAGAAGTTATAGCCAGTGCTGAGAACCCCAGCCTTAGACTCCGCAAAGTGAGCGTTTGAATCCCAGTGGCCTGGCTAACCATGGTTAGCAAAGGGATTTCAAAGAGTTTTTGAGTCTGTTTCTTATCTGTGAAATGGGAATAATTTCTATCTCAAATGGTTGAGGGCATTCACTGAGATAAATTCTTAGCATGGAGTGAGCAGGGTCCAGAGGGAGAATGAACAGGAAAGGTTGGGAGTCTTCCCCTCAGGAGTGTGTAGAAATGGAGGCAGGGACCCTCAGGAAGCCCAAAACCTTTGCTTTGGCCGAGTTTGTAGAACGCTCTGCGTGGGAAACAGGTGAGCTGGGCCTAGGCAGCCTCACTCTAGTCCCCTCTTCACCCCCTTGCCACTGCCTGTTCGCCCAAGCGTCCATTCCGCCGAACCTCCTCACCTCCCCCTTCCCCCTCCGCCTTCCCGCTCGGCTCCCTCTCCAGCCCGTCCCAGGGGCCAGAAGCGCATGCGCCCTCCCGCGCCCCTCCTCAACTTTCCACGTTTCACTTCTTTCCCTTTTCCGCTTAGCTTCAGCTCCGTCGCTACGATTGGCCAGCCGACCTCCTCGTCTCGACCAATAAACGCCGTCCTCTCGCCCCCGTGTTACTGGGTAGAACAAAACAAAAACAAACAGAGCGAGAGGGGCCAGAGACGCTCCGAGGCGGCGGCAGACGCAGAGCAACGGGGTTAGGGCCGGCAGACCAGGGACCTGGGCGAGCAGCGGCGGTGGCCCGAGCGGTCAGTACCGGTGGGCGCGGCTCGCACGCTCGGGAAGACTGCGCCCTTTCCCATATCCCCCGTCTCTCCTCGGAGGCAGCCGCACGTTGGGAGGGGGAGGGGGCGTGAGGCCGCGGCCAGGTCAGATCCGAGCCCGTGGGACTGGGGTCTGGCCGCCGCCTCACGGCTCCGCGGGTCCAGCCGCACCCGCCCCAACGCCCGGGACTGCGGGAAGCCAGCGTGGCTTCCCTCGTGCTGGGCCCAGCCCAGAGCGCGGAGGCGCGGGGTCCGCCCCCTCCCGGCGCCTGACCCCACTTCGAGGGGCGCGCGGGGCGCTCGCCGGCGAGGGGCTCCTCCTCGCCCCATCCCCCGGGCAGAGGTTTAATTTGGGGGGCGAGAGTTGGGAGGTGTGTTTCCGGCTGGACTGAAATCCTGTGGGAACGTTCGCGCCCTCCCCGCCCCCTCGTAGTCCCCTGAGAAGACGGTCCCCCGCCAGGCGTTTGCAGACCCAGGCCCACAGCCGCGCCCCTGAGTCCAGGCCCCGGGCGCCCGGGGGTCCTGGCCTGCGCGGGCTGCGGGAGAGCAGGCCGGGCCGCCGCGGGTTGGGCCCACGCGCGCGCCGCGGGCGCTGGGAGGCGGACGCGGGCCCCCCGCCCCGGCCCTGCGCGAACTTCGCCGCGCCCCTCCCCCGGAGAAGGGTCTGTTTCTCACTTAGGTAAAATATATAATCTCCCAGAGAAAACAAAGACAGGAAGGGAGCCCCCTTTCTGTGAAACGCGTGCTGTGTCCGCTGCGTTGGTCAATTTGGTGTTATTTAATGTACGTGGAAGGTTTTCTGCAAGAGCTTCAAAACTGTCTGCAGACGTCAATATCGCCCATGTCCCCCATGCCCTTGTGAGAACTGGCTACGTAGCCAGCAACTGTGGAGTGTGTACAGATGATTAAAACTGTTAAAAATGCGGCTAGGGGTGTGCGTGTGGGGAAAGGCCACTGCCTGTTTTTAACTTGTATTTTTACTGTTAATTTTTATAATTTTGGCATTCTTGTTAATGTAAGCCTTTTTGGAAAACCACCATATCCTTTGTAAAAAAAGATACCACTGAAGATATGTTGTAAATTTACTTCTTGGTGTTTATGCCCTTTAATACCCTTCATTATCGGTTTCTTGAATTCCTTAATATCTCAGAAGACATCTTTGAATTATAATTGGGTTTTCTATAGCACTAATGTGAAAGGAAAATAATTGTTAGGACTGCAAAAAGAAATGCCCCTTGGATATTTTCTGTAGTGTTCACTTTTACACTATTGTGGTAGAATGCTTTTAGCTGATTTTAAGTTGCTAATTAGCTGTGATTGTAGCCCAGGAATGAATACAGGTAATTTTCTAGTTAACAAATGGTCTAAACTTGACTCCCCAAAATGTCAGAGTAATTTATGAGATATATTTCAGGAAACAGATTTTGGCCAGGGTGGGAGACTGGCTCTTTTAGGGAACATCTTGGCAATTGAATACTTCTGATTGTATGTTTCTGTTTAACACACTGGAGAAAACAATATTTAATTTCAGCCGTCATTTTTTTCTAAGATGTATATATAGTTTTCTTATTGGAAATTAATGTTTATAGCTTAGTATGAAGGAACTGGGGTTTAGATTTTTTATTTTTTGCTTTACATTTTCTTGTTCGAGGCAAGAATCTTAAGGATTCTTAAATAGGGGGGAAAAAAGAAAAAAACTGCTACTTTGAAGAGCATCGAACATATCTTTATCTTTCTCTAAACTCTTAAAGCATCTTTGTTACTATCTAGTGTGACTTGAGTTCTTGATGGGGTTATCATTGCCTAAAGAGATACAAGACCATTTTTTTGTTATGATTACTTAATAAATTAACTTAGTTAAGTTATAGATGATAGTCATTACCTGATAATTTTCTTTGACTGAATGTCTTCTGTTTGATAGTTTAAAATAATTACTATTTTTAGTGTTTGGAAAGCACTGGGTTCTAGTCCTGGTTTTCCACTGAGCAGCTCTCTCTCCTTGGACAGATCACCTACTGCCTCTGAATTTAATTGTGTGCAAAGTGGAATACCTACCTCAAGATTGTCCTGTAAGGTACATGAAGTAATACATGTGAAATTCTTTGTGAATTATAAAGGGCATTATAAACATCAATTTTAATAATTTCATTCCCTTTATTAGCTAGGTTCTGCAGAAACTATTCTCTCAAAGATTATACTTTCATCAAGAATGAAAAAGACTTTTTAATGTAACTCTAGTTTAAAATACTCAAACGCACGTCATATGACATAATCCCTTTCCTGTAACAGGTGATTCGTACACTGAAATGAGGCAGAATGTAGCATTTTCAGCCTTGGAAGACACTAAATGTTTAGAGTCTTGAACTATTTTTGTTCATATATCTGTGCAAATCTCTATATACATCTTTTTAAGATTTTTTTTCCTAAATCCAGAGTTGGTGGGAATTATGATACTGACAAATGGTTATATAGAATCACATGTCAGTTTACTCTGAATAGAATTAAAGAGTGAGCTCACCATTTTCTTAACTTCTGAAGCAATATGATAACATCTTGTTAGTCTTAAGGACTATGCCATATTAAGCTTATAATTTTACTATAAGGTGTATTTGTTTCACAAAATAATACTTTTTTTTGGAGAAAAGGGCTATAAACTTAACAAAAAATAGTATATGTTGAGGAATTTAAAAGTCACTTTCACCTTTGAGTCCCAGGGGCATTGTATGTCATTGTTATCCTAAAGTGATATCTAACAGTTGATTATGTTATATGAAAAAAAATGTGCTTTTCTGTAATTTATTAGGCATTTTCACTAATTCGTGTATTTGATTTTTATTTTTTGTGGTGGAGTCTCGCTGTGTTACCCAGGCTGGTCTTGAACTACTGGGCTTAAGTGATACTCACACCTCAACCAGCTTCTTGGATAGCTGGGACTATGGGCCCAGCTTAATTCATGAGTTTTGTATTTCAGAGGAAGAGCACGGTATTAGCAACATGATTGTAAATGACTGGAAGACTTACATCCAGCCTATATGACTTAAACAAATATGCACTTAAGTACTCTAAACCACTATCTAAAAAATATTTCCAGAGAGATTCTGAAATTTTACTTGGTTATGCCTTCTAGGTAATATATTTTTTGAAAATGATTTTGATAGTCCTTCTTTCAAATTACGTTGAATCTGTGTCACTAATTGTCCAAAAGATAACTGATTTCATCAAAGCTTTCCAACATTAATAATTTTTAAGGCAATTTGAGACTGAGGTCTAAAATATTGAGATGCTGTGTCATTGTACTTAATTCCTTTCTAAAATAGGTCAGATTTTTTAAAAAAGAATGAATTTTTAAGATTATAAAAATAATATGCTCATTATAGAAAACACTGATTAAAATTTCTCCCAATCTGTATTACTAGAATAATTATAGAGACCTGGGAAACGAAGTGGCAGGTATGTCTGTCTTCAGATATGCTATAGTGTGAGAAATAACACAATCTTGTCATATTCTTGATTAACCAAAAGTATGTTTGTATTTTGGAGTAGTTCTCATAATTTGTTGGTAGGGAATTTTACCTCAGTATTAATGTTCCTATATATGTATCTCAGATTAATTTTGAGGCTTGGTGTTCCTAAAAGATGGGAGGTGTGTGTTGGTATTTTTTAAATTTGAAATGAAAATGTATAGCAAATTTTTAATTCCAATTATAGGGGTGCTTTGGCACATACTGGAATTTGGGTATTTTTGACTCTTATAAATTTGTCAAAAAGATTGTAACCAAATGTTAATTAGGGTAAGTTGTTTTTGAAAAGTAAAGTGAACTTTTTAAAAATGGAATTTTTTTTTTAATAGTGTGCTTAAGTAAATCGAGTTTAGCTTAATCATATCAGTTTAGAAGATGCTGAAGCTTTTTTTGTTTTTAAAAAAATAGGTTCTAAAGGAAGACTTTCATTTGGTGATTTGTTTAATCAGTGC
The DNA here is from genome assembly GCA_963575035.1 of Avahi laniger. NCBI lineage: Eukaryota > Metazoa > Chordata > Mammalia > Primates > Indriidae > Avahi > Avahi laniger. Next base: position 45,351 of record CAUYSK010036123.1, read on the forward strand.
AAGTGAAATTAAGGAACAATGGATATAGAAAATGAGCAGATACTGAATGTAAACCCTGCAGGTAAGTAATAATATCCTGGACCTGGACTGTCTTGTAAGCAAGCTTCAGGCGTTGCCTTAGTTTATGAAAACATGATTGTAAAACTATCTTTACTTTAAATACTATCTTAATGATGTCATAGGACAACTGGTCATATTATTTTTAAAATCAAGTTTGTGATTCTTATTTTCGTAGAAATTCATCACATTCTATTTTTCTGCCTGTCCTTTCACATTCTATACATTCTCATTCTCCACTATGTATAATAAGGTGTATAGTACAGAATGGAGAAGAATAATGAACTTACTAATATTCTCACATGAGCTAGTGGTTTCTACAATATAAATTATTATTGGTATCTTTGCTATCTTTCCTAATAATTTATATATTTTAAATTACCTATGGTATTTTCCCTAATTTCCCATGGTGCTTTTGTAGCACATTATCATCATAAAAATGAACATGGTTCTGTGGAATAGGTGATTAGAAATGTTGAGTGATTTATGACAGCTTAAAATGTATTTATAGCTTTAGAATAATCTCCCCAAAGAGTTAATTAGGATTGTGCAATATCTGAATATTGAGAACATGTCATAGTGGTATATTTTTAGATAATTCTTTGCTTTATAATTTTATTAATATTGAAAACTCTATTTTTTGTAATTTTAAATTTGTTTCATAAATACTACAGCTTTATTTCTTCAGTGATTTTAATTCACTGTTGTGTACAACATACAGTTTTCTTTGAACATTTTGAGGTTGAAATTTTGCCATTTTCTATTTATAGACCTTCTGATTTAAAGTATGCTAGAAAATTATATATTTTTCAACTGTTATAGTAATTGCTATGTAATTAATAATTTCTGTGCTGCTATACACAATCACTGTATGAATACTTGTTTTTTTAGGGTTATAAATGGATAATTTGTCCAATCTTAATTGAGAATGGGGATGGTAATAATACCCCTTGAGAATATGGCTGGGCATGGTGGCTTACACCTGCAGTCTTAGCACTTTGGGAGGTCTGGAGTTTGAGACCAGCCTGAACAACATAGGAAGACCCAGTCTCTATAAAAAATATAAAACTTAGCCGGGTGCAGTGGTGTGCACCTGTATGCCCAGCTACTCAAGAGGCTGAGGCAAGAGAATCACTTGAGCCCAGGTGTTTGAGGCTGCTGTGAGCTGTGATGATGCCACTGCACTCAAGCTTTGACAACAGAGTGAGACCTTGTCTCCAAAAATAACAAACAGAAATCATTTTACATGTAGGTAATTGCTGCATTTGTGTGCTGTCCAGCATAATGGTAACCACTAGCCATGTGTAGTTGTTGAGTAAGTGAAATGTGGCTAGTTTGAATTGAGATGAAGGTGAAATACCTCAACTTTTTATATGGATTGTATGTTCAAATGATATTATGGTTGTATTAGATTAAATATATTAAAATTAATTTTACCTGTTTCTTTTTACTTTTTAACATAGCCACTGGAAAATTTAAAATTTCACCTGGCCCATGTTTTATTTCAGTTAGATAGCACAGCTCTAACTAAGATTTATGCTTTTGTTTTCTGACTACAGTTAAGACCTAGTTCTAACCCTGTTATTGATGCCTCTGCCCTTTGCTGTCTTAAAATAAAAGACTGTCTTCAATATTTGGATAGGCCTTAGACAAGACTCTCTTTGCAATGAATTCTTCCTATAACAAATAGTTTAAGTCAGGCAGACTAGTATACTAATTCTAGCTTCTCCCTTTACCAGCTTTGCTACTTTGAGGAAGTAGGTTATTTACTCTGACCTTCATTCAGTTTCCTCGTGTAAAATTTGGATATAAATACCCTCTGTATAGATTTATTATAAAAAATAATGTATATGTGTCAAGCCTGTGAAGCACATGTTAGGTACGTAATACATGAAAATGTGCTAATATTGTTATTCTAATTACACCACTTATTGGACATCAGTAATTGAAAATGTAATTGTTTGGTACTGTGGTCATATAAATTGGAGTGGATACTGTTGAGATGTCAGAGAATTCAGAGAGAGGGAATTTAGTACACAGTAGAAAACAATTTTGAAGTCACTATACTCTGTGTTCAGGTTTTTTTTATCTTTTTAATTTTGGTTTTCTCAAAGTCAGATCAATAGTGGTTATGGAATTCCAAAAGTTAGGTCAATATGAATAGCAAAACATAAAAGAGCAATTGATATAAACAGGTTAAAAATGATAAGGTCAGATATATAAATTATGCCATGAGAGAATGAATGCTTTCTGCAGACACACAAACATATTTGAAAGGATATTAAAATAGTTGAAAGAAAAGAAAATTATGGGAGGCCGGGCATGGTGGCTCACGCCTGTAATCCTAGCACTCTGGGAGGCCGAGGCGGGCAGATCGTTTGAGCTCAGGAGTTCAAAACCAGCCTGAGCAAGAGTGAGACCCCGTCTCTACTAAAAATAGAAAGAAATTAATCAGACAACTAAAAATATATAGAAAAAATGAGCCGGGTATGGTGGCACATGCCTGTAGTCCTAGCTACTCTAGGGAGGCTGAGGCAGAAGGATCGCTTGAGTCCAGGAGTTTGAAGTTGTTGTGAGCTAGGCTGATGCCATGGCACTCACTCTAGCCTGGGCAAACGAGTGAGACTCTGTCTCAAAAAAAAAAAAAAAAAAAAAAAAATTATAGGAAATAATTTCAATATGTTTAGATAGAATAATACTCCAAGGGACAGTTTAAAACATTTTATTATACTTCTGAGTCCTTTATCTTCTGGATCAGTTTTGTGGTTCATGTTAATGATAAAATAATGAAAGCATTGTATTACAGGTAGATATTTAATGTTTTTCTCAACTACCTACTCTTACATGAAAACAACATCTAATTTGCCTGATCTCTGGTCTTTCTGTCTCCTTCTCCTTAATCTTTTGCTTATTTCTCTTTACATTCATTCCCTTGTTCATTTTATCTGTCTCTTTAGCTGTCAACACTCTATTGTATTCTAGTTTTGTGTTTTCTGTAATTACAGTCATACAAAATTCAAAATGTGGATTTGAATCCTGGCCACAATCATTTCTAGAAATGTAACTTCTCTGTGAAACACCTTCTTTCTGTAAAATGAGGATAAACAACTTCTTTATAGAGCTTTGTGAGGCTTACGGACTGTGTATGTAAAATGCCTAGCATAGAAGGCTTACGGACCGTGTATGTAAAGTGCCTAGCATAGAACCTGTTATCTCATAGGTACCAGGTAGTATAGAACCTAGTATCTAATAGGTAACAATAGTACTATTGGTAATGACAAAAGAAGCAGTAGTAGTATTAGACTACTACTACTACTAGTAGTAGACCACAATTTACTAGTACTGCTAATTTAGTTACAGTGGTATTCCCGAAGACACCCTCCTAACTCTGGCTTCTCACCAGTCCAAAAACTTTTAACTTTTTCCACTGTTCTTTAATCCCAAATCTGTTCTGCTTAAAAGCCCCCTGTCTTTGTCTTTAAAAGTATCACTTCATTATTTACTCCATGTTTATTATCCTTGCCTTTTTCTAGTTAGCTTGTGACTGAATTGCTGCAGCATTTTCTTAGCTGATCTCCCACTCTATGCTTTTTCTTTTGTCTGATACATTCTGTATTCCTCTGCCAAACTAATCCCCCATCTCCTACTTGTGATATCAAATGTGACTATTTGAGTGTGGGAGTGGTCAACAGTGATTCTGATGAAGTAAGCAGGCACAAGATCATAAAGGATCCTAAGTTACAAGGTAAAGAGTTTACATTTTATTTTGGCATAATGAGAGTATCTTTAAAGAGTTTTCAGGGAGGACATGTTTTGGAAAATCAGTCTCCATTTGATTTGGAGAATAGTTTGAAGACTGAAGGCCAGGGAGACTACTTTTGAGACTAATGAGATAATTTGGCTCTACTTAATGTTTTTGTTTGTTTAAAACAAAACATTCCTAACTTCTTAAGTATAAAACATTCCTAAGTATAAAACTTTTAAGTATAAAATTTGCTAACTTTTATACTTTTTGTCAGAATTATAAAGATTTTAACACATCTATGCTTTTTTAGGTTGATTAAAATTTTTGGTTTCAGCATGTCTTAAAACATGTTAAAACCCATGCACATATACCTGACATGTCATAATTATATTTAAGCATATTTAAAGTCATTTGAGTGATTCATTTCTGACTTTAGTTAATGAACAAAACTCTGGCCCAGTAGTAACTAATTTAGTAGCCTATCTGACTTAAAAAGTTTTCAGAACAAAGCCAAGTGTCTCCATGTGATCTCCGTGGACATTTGAATTGACAGTGTGAAGGGTACATTGTTAGGTGCTGGGGATACAAAGAATTATAGTCTAGTCATGGTTTCTTCTTTGAGGCTTATGACTTAGTTCGAAAAGAAAGACTACTATATAGAAAGAAATAAAAGGGATTTCTGTGATGAGTTAAATGAATGGTATGTGAGCATTAGTATTACTGTGGTTAGAGTTGTTATGGAAGTTTTCAAGGAGGAATTAAGACTTGGGCTGTATCCTAAAGGATTCTGATAACCACAGGAGCAGCAAGGATGACATTCTAAATAGGGGGACCCTTGGGAACTCCAGATATGTTGATCTCTTTTAGGGAATAATGTAGCAGTGTTGAATAGAATGGAAAAGATTTTCAGAAAGTGATAAGTAATTTGAGTCAAGTTTAGGGAGATTAATTAGGATTTTGAGATGATAGCTTTTCTTGAAAGTAAGCTTTATTTTGAAGGCAGTGGAAGCATCAGCAGTTCAGCTCAGCAAACATATGTGAGATCACCTATTTGCCAAATACCTTTCAGGCTCTTTTGGATTACTAATATTTCCTAAGTATTTGTAATTGATCATGGGATGTTTGGCAAGTCATTTAAATACTCTCAGCCTTAGTTTCTTTATCTGTATACATGTTATTAAATATAATAATTAACTGCCTTGTAGGTAAAGGATAAAGTGTCCAGCACAGTGCTTGATAAATATTAGTAGGCATTCTGTAAATACTAGTTTATCTCCTCAGGATCCTTTATCTTTTCTTAATATCCCCAATTGCTTAACTCTCTTAGCTCACAAACATCTCAGGGTTTTATGTTTGCTTTTGATATTAATGTAGATTTTATGATCTAAACTATAGGATAACGTGATTCTTTCAATAAACTTTGTTCATTAATACTCATTCCTTAGTTTACTTTCCTTGATAATGTAAGAAGTAATCCTATTTAGTTATCATTTATTCGATTGAACTCTATGAAATTGCCAATACGTTACTGTTATTTACTGACAAAAATGGTAAATTCATATGTGATTCAACCTAATGTAGCTTATGACTATACCTATATAACAGTAGGTACTTAAAATAACTTAGAATTTTCTTTCATTTTTTCTTTAAGATCCTGATAATTTAAGTGACTCTCTCTTTTCTGGTGATGAAGAAAATGCTGGGACTGAGGAAATAAAGAATGAAATAAATGGAAATTGGATTTCAGCATCCTCCATCAATGAAGCTAAAATTAATGCCAAGGCAAAAAGACGACTACGGAAAAACTCATCCCGAGACTCTGGCAGAGGTGATTCAGTCAGTGATAATGGAAGCGAAGCCCTTAGAAGTGGAGTAACTGTGCCAACCAGTCCTAAGGGAAGGTTGCTAGATAGGCGATCCAGATCTGGGAAAGGAAGGGGACTACCAAAGAAAGGTTGGTATTTGCCATGTCCAAAAAATGGGAAAAAAACAAGTTGAAACAAATGGGGAAAACACTGTCTGGTTTTTGTACTATGATTTCCTTGTTCCAGGAATGAGAGAAATTTAAACAATGATAATACAAGGTTTTATAGTTTATGTTTTTACTCAGTAATAGTTTAAGGACCATCCCACTTTTTCTTCAGGTTGATCCTTTCTTTTTTGTTTGAGTAGATTTAGTTTTTTTGAACAGAACTTACTTTTGCCTCCAGCAAAATATACACTGATGGTTTTCACAGTTTTGAATTGTGCATGTACTTTCTACCTTTGTTTGAAAGAAGTAGTCAGAAATTTATCATACCTTTTATCTAATGAATCTTAATTGTATACATTGTTAAGAATAATAAATATAAATTTGATTGATAATGTCTGGATCAGAATTTTAATTTTTTTTGTAGAGCTGTCCTTTGTTTCTCCAGCTTTATTTATTTATTTTGGATTCTGGAATGGATTGGTCTGTTTCACAGCTTTATCTCCAGCACCTGAAGTAGTGACTGGCACATGGTAGATACTTAAATATTCGTTGAATGAGGGGTCTGTCAGCTTCTGTTTGTAGTAGGATTTTGATACAATTTGGAGATTTCACCAGCTTCTGAATGGTGGGAACTTCAATTTATAGCCTAGGCTTCTTGCAAAATGATTTTGCGATCTATCAGAAATTATTTTTGTTGAACGACTGTACAATCATTGTTTGTATCAAAATGGAACCCAGTTACCACGTTTCGTTTTGGTTTGATGGCAAGGATTATACCTTAGGTACAAAATAAGAACTTCCAAAAAGAGAAATGTTTGTGACATTGTAAGGGTTCTTTAAAAAAATAATATAATATATTGGTCTTTATAGAAACACTTCAATAAGTTTATGTAGAAAAGCAACTTTCAAGGTTGGAATTGTTAAACTTCTGTTGGTTGGTTTGTACTTAGAAGTAGAAAGAATGTTCAGTGCTGTTAATGCTTATAAAGCAATTAGTTATTTGAGACATACTACAAGTTATAAAGCATAGTTTAACATGTAGTTTTATATCTAAAGACTATTGTATTTGACTTTAAAACATTTGAGGGTGGTCACGGTATTTCTTTGTTAAATATTAATAATTTTTCCCTTGTTGAGTTTTTTTTTTCTTTCTTTCTTTTTTTTGTTTTTTTTTTTTTTTTTAAAAGACAGGGTCTCACTGTGTTGCCCAGGCTGGAGTGCAGTGGCTTAATTATAGCTCACTGCAATCTCAAACTCCTGGGCTCAAGAGATCCTCCTGCTTCAGCTTCTGTAGTAGCTAGGAGTATAGGCATGTGTCACCGTGCCCGGCTGATGTTTTAATCTTTTGTAGAGACAGGGTCTTGCTCTGTTGCCTAGGATGATCCAGAACTCCTGGCCTTAAGTAATCATCCTGCCTCAGCCTCCTGAGACACATGTTCACAGGTGTGAGCCACCATGCCCAGCCCCCTTGTTGAGTTTTCTACGTACATATTACTGGCTCAAGATGTTTCTTTTGGTCCCAAGAAATGTCAAGTAAAATTTCTATCTCAGCTGCAGTATCATCTTTGTCAAGGTCCTCAATATAGGTATTTTTTGGCTTTTTTATTCATTTTTACTTTTATTTTAAAGCATCTGCCTTTTTGGCTTTTAACTTTATGAGCTATTTGAACTTAAGGTTTTGGAAATAGCTTATAAAATGTACACAGCCTAATCATTATTGAACAAGTGGTCTGATTAAAGAGACTACTGGGGGAAAAAACTGGAAAAAAGCAAGCATCGAAATTAATGTGCTTTTTTTTTTTAGCTGTTTAACATCTGAACACTTAAAATTATTTCAGATTTCAATTAAAATTTATGAACTTTATGCTCTTTCATTTCTCAATTCTAAACGTTTTCAGGTGGTGCAGGAGGCAAAGGCGTTTGGGGTACACCTGGACAGGTGTATGATGTAGAGGAGGTGGATGTGAAAGATCCTAACTATGATGATGACCAGGTACCAGTGTTTTATTTTTTTCATGTTTATTCATATAACTTTGTCAACGTCATGTTTGTAATTTACTCATACTTTTGTCAAATTATATGCATATATATTTGTACTCTTTGGCTACCAAATTACATATATGTACACACACACACAATATAGATCAAAATCATATATATTCTTTACTTTCAGATTGTAAAGTTCCTTTTGGGTTAGGAAACAAAAGTTAACTCGTAATAATGTATGCATAATTTTCACTTGGTTTCTGAAGTGAGTCAAAAGTAGGTCTTTTAGCCAAGTATGGGGGCACTCACCTATAGTCCCACCTACTGAGGAGGCTGAGGCAGGAGGATCTCTTGAGCTTGAGGTTGCAGTGAGCTATGGTGATGCCACTGCACTCTAGCTGGGGTGATAGACTCTGTCTCAAAAAAAAAAAAAAAAAAAAGTCTTTACAAATTCACTTAGTATTATTAAGTTGACTATTTTTCTATAAATTCTGTTGATTTAATATAGTTTATTTCTCTAGTAATGATAATTGAGAAAAATATGTCTTGTTTTGAATTTCATAGGAGTTAATAGATATTAGGTTCCTTTTTAATATACTGTCTAGAATGGCACCTATATGATAAATTTTGTTTTTGAGATATGTGTGTCTTTTTTCTAGGGATAATTAGGGTGTAAATTTTTAATAGATTTTGCAGTGAATTTTTAATATTTTTTAATGTAAATTTGAAAGTAGAGAGAATAGTATAATTAACCTACTTGTATTCGTTTCCCAGGTTTACCAACTTCAATAATTATTAACTCATAGACAGCCTTGTTTCATTCTATGTATCCATTTACTCTCCCTCTTCTGTTGCCTCCACACTCCCACCATGTTTTGGATTATTTTGAAGCAAATTATAGATATTACGACATGCTTTTTAAAAAATACTATCTTTGCATAAGATAGGACGTGATGATGAGAATTTTAGACAGAATATCAGAGTATATTTCAGGTTGTTTTTATTGTGTATTGTTTGTGTGTACGTATTTACCTATTTTAACTAATAGTTGGACATGGAAATATTTCTAAGAGAATGTGAAAAAATTTAAAACCAGTAGGCTTCAAATACTGTAGAATCTTTACTAAAAATTTATTGGTCTTTTGGGTGTACGTTGTTAGACTGAAGCCTGTCACAAGTTACAAATATGGAGTAGTCACCCTTTATCCCTGGTTTTACTTTCTGAGGTTTCTGTTACCTGCAGTCAACTGCATTTCAAAAATATTAAATGGATAATTCCAGAAATAATTCATAAATTGTGTGCCATTCTGAATAGTGTGATGAAATCTCCCAGTGTCCAGCTCCGTACCACCCCATCACAGCCTACAGTGTGAACCATCCCTTTGTCTAGCATATCCACACTGTATATGTAGCTCACTCAGTAGTCACTTGGTAGCCTTCTCTGTTATCAGACTGAAAAACAGTACATACAGGGATTGATACTATCTGTGGTTTCAGGCATCCACTGGGAGTCTTGGAATATATCCCCTATGGATAAGGGGGTACTACATTTCAGAGCTTTTTTGCCGGGGAGAGAGGGATGGTCTGGCGATAGATGTTCATCTTACTTCTTTTTGAAATTTCAGTTAAGCAGCGCTTTTCCTTAGAGATTTTTCAGTCACTACAACATTGATCTTTGTTATACTTTTATTATAATAATCATGAAGGCTTTGGTTCTAGCTTTTCATTTTTTCTTAAAAAAATGAAGTTTTATGAAAATACCATATAAGAAGCCATCATAAAGCTTTTTGGTCACTAAAGACTGGTTTTGAGAGAGATATAAAAAATTAACAGAATATATGAGGGTTGGGAGCGAGTCATGTTTTGCGTGGTTAGTGGTTCTACTCTGTATATTGGCTTATTTTATTCAGATTTTGTAAAAGAGCAGTGACATGTATTCTATTTTTGTGTGTGGTTAAAGCATGTAGCATGTCTTTATCTTGGTTTAAATGAGGATTATTAACCAGTCAAATATAAAATTATACAATGAATTCTGTTTACCTGAATTTTGTTCTTTGTAACTCTTTCTCCTTTGTCCCCTAAGGAAAACTGTGTTTATGAAACTGTAGTTTTGCCTTTGGATGAAAGAGCATTTGAGAAGACTTTAACACCAATCATACAGGAATATTTTGAGCATGGAGATACTAATGAAGTTGCGGTAAGTTTAAAGTATAAATTATTTTATATAGGAGAGAAAAGACTTTTTTGTTTATTTGTTTTTGATACAGAGTCTCACTATGTTGCCTGGACTAGAGTGCCATGGCATCAGCCTAGCTCACAGCAACCTCAAACTCCTGGGCTCAAGCGATCCTCCTGCCTCAGCCTCCCAAGTAGCTGGGACTACAGGCATGCGCCACCAAGCCCGGCTAATTTTTTTCTATTTATTTTTAGTTGTCCAGCTAATTTCTTTCTATTTTTTTTTAGTAGACACAGGGTCCCACTCTTGCTCAGGCTGGTCTGGAACTGCTGAGCTCAAACAATCTGCCTGCCTGGGCCTCCCAGAGTGCTAGGATTACAGGTGTGAGCCACCGCACCCCGCCGGGAAAAGACTGTTTAAGCAAAATATAACTAGAATGATCTTGGATCACTGAATAAGTTTACACATTTTCTTTTGCGTAAACAAATTTCTAAGTAAGAAATGGAATAAAATCTCATTACATTAAACCAGTTCTTATATATTTGGGATCTGATGAGAGCTGTATGTCTTTTCCTTCCATGAAAAACGGCACGATAATATTTTTATAAATCAACTTTTATAATTATATATATTTATAACATCTACTTTTGTAATGTATAAAATATAATTTTAGCAACTTCAGGGTATTTATGGACCCTCTGAAACTTCTTCAAGGACCTCAGTTAATAATATCTTAGTTTCATGTTTTTGATGGTCATTCCAATGTTCAGGATTAGGATAAAATTAATCTTTGTGCCAAAAAAACCCCACTGATAAAAGATTTGAAAAAGAATATATACAGAAACCAAGAGAATTGTTTTTGAAGCAAATTTGTATGCAAAGATTTACTGTGTTAATTATGAATTGTTCATAAAGTAAATCTAAAAGGGTGAAATAAAATTATTAGTCTAGTTATGATTACTGGGTTAAAGTAAAACAATTGTAACTCTTTAGAAAACCTTTAGATTTTTAGAATTCAGACTGGACAGTCTTGATTTGTCTGATACTGTGAGGTTTATCTTTGGATTTGTAAGATTTGAATATAAAACAAATATTTGTACAGTGCATACCATGTGGAGGAATTTGTGATAGGTGATTCCTGCCCTTTTGAAGCTCAGTCAAGTGAAGGAAATGATATGTAAACAGATTATTAAACTATGTGAAACACTCTGTTATGGAGGAAAAGTTTAAATCCTGGCAGAAACTGTTGAAATCTGGGTATCTACTTAGCATAAGACCAATTGTATGTTGTGCATCTATTAACCGAGTAGTGGCATGAGCAGAGTGTTATGGAAGTGTAAAATGGAGAGCAATAGCCGAGGTGATTTGGAGCCATCTGAAAGATGGTTAGGCGTTTGCTAGTCAAAATCATTGAGGGTTTTCCAGGAAAGAGGAATACCATGTCTGAAGGCAATGAGTTAAAGTGTGGTCGAGGAAGATGAAATGGAGTTGGAAGAGACTACTAACAGGGACAAGTTAGGTGGCTGTGAAAATAGTTGTGGCACTCTCTTGGTAATATACCATGATTTAAAGAGTCTAAGAAAACTTTCATTAAAGAGGAAGGCACTCTGAGTGAGTTAGTTACAGTTTAGCCTCTAGGGTCAGATTGCCTGTTCTCCACTTTCAGCTTGGCCACTCCAGCTGTATGCTTTCAGACATTACTTAATTTTTCTGTGCTTTGGGCATGATAAATATAATTTAATACTCAAAGGGTTATTTTGAGTGTAAAATAATATAAATAAAGTGGCTATTATATAATGCCTGATACATTATAACTGGTCAATAAGTATTAGCTGTTGCTATTATATTTTTAATAGGAAATTTTAACTTTATCCCAGCATTTAAAACCAATAATTCCATTTAAAAACAGTGGTTGAAGGTCCCATTTTAAACTTTACATGAAAGTATAAAGTAAATTTTTATGTCAGGAGAAAGCTTTGAATAAGAGTATAAACAGCTTAAGATAATGTAAAATGAATTTCTCTACAAATGCTCATAAAACAATATTTCTAGAAATAATAGATAGTAAGGCAGAATTAGCTGCTAACTAACTCTGGGTTAGTAATATCATGTAGCTTAATGAACTATAGTCATGAGCTACATAACAATGTTATGGTCAAGGATGGACTGCAGATACGACTGTGGTCCCATGAGATAATAATACCATATTTTACTGTATGTTTTCTATGTCTAGATATATTTAGGTACACAGATACTTATTCATTGTGTTACAGTTGCCTGTAGTATTCAGTACAGTAACATGCTGTACAGGTTTGTAGCCTAGGAGCAGTATGATATACCATATAGCCTAGGTGTGCAGTAGGCTATACCATCTAGATTTGCGTAAGTACACTTTGATAGTCACACAATGATGGAATTGCCTAAACGACAAGTTTTTCAGAGTATATCCATGTCATTAAGTGATGTATGACTGTTTTAAATGTAATTCACATTCTTGAATTTAGTGATGTTCATGTAGTTAAAGCTTGACAAAGTGGATCAATATCTAATTTATACACAGAAAAAGGTGTATTTATCCTATATCCCAAAATATGACTGCATCTCTCTGATTATTTCCAAAGAGGGAGAGGTAAAGATAGATGTAGATAAAAGTTAGGTTTTTCAAAAATACAATTTTATTAAACTACAAGTTGTCACATACTTAAAAAGTTTTTTTAAATCATTTTATTTTTTTGAATAGGAAATGCTGAGAGATTTAAATCTTGGCGAAATGAAAAGTGGAGTACCAGTGTTGGCAGTTTCCTTAGCATTGGAGGGGAAGGCTAGTCATAGAGAAATGACATCTAAGCTTCTTTCTGACCTTTGTGGGACAGTAATGAACACAAATGATGTGGAAAAATCGTTTGATAAATTGTTGAAAGATCTACCTGAATTAGCATTGGATACTCCTAGAGCACCACAGGTTTGTATGAGTAGTCTTTTTGTTCATTTCCCCCTCTCCCATCCTACATTCCTCCCAGTTAGACTCCCAATTATAGAAATAATACACGCTTCTAGGAAATTTTAGTGGATGAAAGGGAAATGGCCCACATGTCCCACTAGACAAAATTAGCCAACATTTTGTTGTATTTTTTCCTAGCTGTTCTTCTTGTTTTTTAAACATAGTCTTCATCATATTATAAATTTGGTTTTATAGCCTACTTTCCCCCCATGCTTTGTATAGTTTTTAGGTTTTATATATATATATTTTTACCATATATATGTTCACTATTATATGTAGTTAAGCTGATTTATTAGCTAGGATTTTCAAAACTATAGGTTATTATAATTAATTGAATTTGCTTGACTAATGTTTATTATAAAAATAGTCATAAATAAGACTTTGTGTAGCTTTGAAAACATGAAATTGTTACTATTCAATTATCAAGGTTAATATCTTTCCCTATGGCCACAAAATGCATCATCTTATGTATGTACCTCTTAAACAGATCTTATTATTGGGCACTAAAGTGGTTAGTGCTGTGAACATACTTTCAAATAAATATTTCTACACAATGTTTTTCTCCATAAGATAAATTTATTTAACTGGCCTTCCATGGATAGTTTTTTTAAAAAACCTAGTCTGTGGTCTTTTTTTAATAAAAGGGACTTCACTGGACCTTAAATCATTCATTTAACAAATACTTTTGATCATGTACTATGTACCAGGCAGTGTGCAAGATGTTGAGGATTCAATGGTGAGCACAACAGATGTGGGCCCCGCTCCGAAGGCACTTAACTTGAAGGTTAAGAGGTGGGAGTGTATGCCAGGCATAACTAACAGCTATACTAATTGGTGTTTTTTGGATATTCCAACATTTTATAGGTATTGACTATATAGTTCAACCAGTCTTCATAATTTATGTATTTAGAAATTGTGTCCTGTAAAAGTTTATTTTAGGTTTTTTTTATATAGGTCTTTTTTTTTCTTATTACAGTTGGTGGGCCAGTTTATTGCTAGAGCTGTTGGAGATGGAATTTTATGTAATACCTATATTGATAGTTACAAAGGAACTGTAGATTGTGTACAGGCTAGGTAAGTAAATTAATTTTCCTACTTAGAATTTCATAATGGGGGGATTTCTGGAGGAGGCTATTGAAATGACACTTGCATTAATCAGACATTGTGGACATCTGTTTGTCGCTTATCTGTATTCTCCACTGTTAAAATGGAGAGATTGTTGGCATTATATAACAGGAGGAGGACAGTACTATAATGCAGAAGTTTTGAGTTATAGCTAACCCATTAATTACCTTCATGTCAAGCCATTCTTGTCTGGGTCTCAGTTTTCCTTATTATAAAATGAAAGCATTGGGTATAGTATGTTCTTTAAAGTCCCTTCAGGTTCTAACATTCTGCAGTTATTTAATAGTCTAATAAGATGAACAAGATTAACAGAGGAGCTTGATTTACAATTTTATTTTGTATTAATCTACTGTAGAAAATCTTTTAGAATATGTCTTTTTCACTTTTATTCTTTGGTATAATTAATTGTAAGCTAAAAGATGATGTTTGGGAGTTATGCTATATGATTTTTCTTAACTTCCTGGAGACTTGGACTTAGTATGTCTTAGGTTTTCTCAGGTCTAGATATTAACTTAATTTTCTGGGGCTACTTCAGGTCATAGTGGAATGGTCTCCCTGGGTGGGAAGGCATAGATGTGGGTAAAATTATATGGGACATGTTCTCTCTCATTGTAGATCAGTTATTTTTAATATATTTTGATTTTTCTTGAATGAGCTATGGAAGCAATAAATAGAGCATGAGAATATTAACATGAGAATCAACTTTTTTTTTGCTCCCTACTTTTTATTTTGAAAAAGGTTTTTTAGAGTTTTGAATTTTATATTGCTTTTGTTATATGAAAGATTTTAGTTCATATGGGATTTTGTCAACTTCATCCATAATTTGATAAACTTCAGGCATGTTTAAGTACCAAAATTGAATTTTTTTCTTTTTTTGTAGAGCTGCTCTGGATAAGGCTACCGTGCTCTTGAGTATGTCTAAAGGTGGAAAGCGTAAAGATAGTGTGTGGGGCTCTGGAGGTGGGCAGCAATCTGTCAATCACCTTGTTAAAGAGGTAATGATTAGGTATTGTTTTTAACTTAATTTGTATTTTTCCTCTGAGAGAAATAAACTGTGCCTACTAGCTGGTATTTTTGTGGACAAAAGTAAGTTCAGTCTTGCAGCTGCAAATGGAAAATTGAGTAATCCTTTTATATTTGGCTTTATACCATTTTACTCTAAATTATATGATAATTATATAATTGTTATTAAATTTTTACTGTTTCCTCAACTTAAAAACAAGACTGTGTCAAGTTAAAAGAGCTTTCTTGAATAATTATTATATAAGAAGGCTATGTATGAACTTCACAGGAATGCCTGAAATCTTTTTCTTATATTAATATTTAAAATTTTTCAAACGCTATAGACATGAGATTTTCCCATTTTGTAGTTATAAAATAAATACTGTTATTATATGAGCAATTTGAAACTGGACAGTCTCAGATCATAAGTTATGAATTATGAGCACTAGAGTTAGATCAGAGTGGTACATTTTTTTGAGGAAGTCCGCTGCCTGTATACATGCTTTAAAAGAAAAAAATGCCAGATTTATTCTCTGTGGATTTTTTACTGGCTGTAATATGGTTTTCTGTAGCGAGAAACCAAAGAAGTATTTAATCTCTTTATCTGCAGATCTTTAAGAAAAGGCATGTAATTAGAAGATTTATAGTTCTTGTGCTTCTGATTTTTTATTATAATCTTTTCATGTGACTATAATTTTTATTTCTAGTAATTCTTTTAATGATATATATGTGTGTGTGTTTAAAGTGTTAAGTAGCTCAAAATACAGTTTTAGCTTTGACTATTTTTGTTTTCATATATATTAAAATAGATGTGTCAGTATTTGTAATGTCATGATTACAATATATCTATTTTTAAAAAATTATTAGAAAAATTGAGGTATAAAAATAGTCAAAATACGAAGGCAATTAGGCAAGAAAAAGAAATACTCAGATTGAAAAGGAGGAGGTAATATTAGTTCTATTCCCAGATGACATGATCTCTATATAGAAAATGTGAATGAATCCACAAAATAACCCCCCAAAACCAAACTATTAAGTAGTAAAATGAATTCAGCAAGGTTACAGGATGCAAAATCAATGTAAAAAATTTAATTCTATATCTATATGGTAGCAGTGAATGATCCAGAATGAAATTAATTGCCATTTATGAATAGCATCAAAAATAAAATAACTTAGGAATAAATTTAATAAAAGAAATGCAAGGCTTGTACACTGAAAACTTCAAAGCATTATTGGAAATTAAAGATGACTTAAACAAAGTTATTCCATGTTTATGGATTAGAAGACTTAATATTGTCAAGATGGTAATACTCCTCAAAATTAATATTTTGAGAAACTGCTAAACTGTTTTATGGTATGTGATTTATCCCTCAATAAAAAAAAAACCAGACAAGATAAAAATTGAAATAAAACTACCAATATGAGTTTGAGGTAGACATTATTTGGATATTCATATACATGAAGGATTGGGTCAAAGAAGACTTTTAGAAATGTATATATGTATTTGTAATTTATCATTCTCAAAAATGTATGGAACCCATGGGAAACATTTTAAATGCTTTTTGAAGTTACATAGCAAATGTTAAAACTAATATAATTTAAATAACAAATACAGTTATGTGCCACATTAACAATTTTTGGTTAACAATGAACTGCATGGGACCGTGGTGATGTTTTAAGATTATAATGGAGCTGAAAAATTCCTGTTGCCTAGTGATGTTGTAGCCATAGTAATGTCATAGCACAATTACTTTTTGTTTTTAATAAATTTAGTGTAGCCTAAGCACACATTGTTTATAAAGTCTGTAGTAGTGTACAGTCCTAGGCCTTCACATTCACTCACCACTCACTGACCCATCCAGAGCAACTGCTAGTCCTTCAGGCTTAATTCATAGTTAAGATTCCTGTACAGGTATACCATTTTTTTTATATCATTTATACCATTTTTTTAGTGTACCTTTTCTATGTTTAGATATGTTTAGATACACAAATACCATTGTGTTTCAATTACCTATAGTGTTCAGTACAGTAACATGCTGTATAGGTTTGTAGCCTGAGAGCAGTAGGATATCCCATATAGCCTAACTGTACAGTAGGTTATACCGTCTAGGTTTGTGTAAGTACACTCTATGATATTTGCATGACAAAGTCACCTAATGCATTTTTCAGAATGTATCCCCATCATTAAATGACACCTGACTGTTTATTAATTTGTAATTATAAAAATACTTTATTCAAATACTGTGATTTAAATATTTACTTTCCTAAAGCATGATAATAGGAATTATTCATCAGGACATAGTCTAGTGATTAAATTTTCCTTTACCTTTTATGAAAATATATAGTAGAAGTTGGAAGTAGAAGATACTTAAATAGATTATTTTATTCAGTCAGCCAGTACTCACTGAGTGCCACCTAGATGAAAAGGTGATTTTAAGAGGCAGTATATAGGGAAGAACATTTCTAGTTGAAGCTCTTTGCTGAAAAACTTTTTCCACTTTTTCTCTAGAGCCATAGATGTTATTACATAAGTTTGAGTTAGGGAGTCAAGACTTGTCTTTTTAGCTGCAACTGGAAGCTGAATTATTGATGAACATTTTAGATGATGGGTTTCAAATCCTTAGTTGTAGGTAAAAGAGAAACTACATGAAAGTCTTTGCCCTGTCCAGTAATGCCCCATTATCATCTCTCATTTTTTTGGCTTCCAAAATGAAATATTTTATGCCACTTTTAAAATTTATATTGAGACTTTCAGTTAGGGCCCTCTAGTGGTATTTATAATCCTTTGTTTTCAAGGGGGAGCACTAAAGCATTGTGGTCATAACCCAGGCCACAGACATTATAAACCCACTCTTAGATTTCAGTGATTATTCAGGCACCCTGAAGTGTTGTATTTGCTACATAATTATGGACCATTTAAAAATTGAGAATTTATTTTTTAATTGTGAAAAAATTGTTATAGTACATGTCAAGTCTATATGTTCTTAGACAGCTGTTTGTGATCTGCTGTTTCATCATTGTAATACATTGAAATGAGGGTAAATAATCCTTTAGGCAAGCACAGTTTTTTTAAAAATCAGGAATTCTAACACATCTCAACTTTTAAATCTAATAGATTGATATGCTGCTGAAAGAATATTTACTGTCTGGAGACATATCTGAAGCTGAACATTGCCTTAAGGAACTGGAAGTACCTCATTTTCACCATGAGCTTGTATATGAAGTAAGATTACTTTGCCATACCAAAGAGAATTATTACAGAATTATTGTGGTACTTTTTGTACTACAGTGACTTAATGCTTCTTTAATAACATATATATATGTTTTTCTTGTTAAAAAATATTGAGGGAGAAAGTGGTTTTTAAATTTTCATGATTATAAAATCATATAATAATTACAAATTAGAGAAAAGGCATCTGGTACATTTTAGGAGCAGTTTTTTCATATGAATTAATGACCAAAAATTCATTCATTCATTCATTCATTCAATTTTTAGGCTATTGTAATGGTTTTAGAATCAACTGGAGAAAATACATTCAAGATGATTTTGGATTTATTAAAATCCCTTTGGAAGTCTTCTACCATTACTATAGACCAAATGAAAAGAGTAAGTATAACATTAGTTTGAACAACTTTCAGGCTAATATATGATTGAATAAAGAATGACAGTTTCTTTAATATTATGCCTATAAATTTTGTTTATTTTTTTAGTGGTAGTGTTTGAGATTTGAACCTCTTGGCAACCATTTCTTTGAAAGTAACTTCACTGGGTTTTTGTAACCTATTTTTAAAAATGTAATTGTGTATTCTACCTCAAGGATTCAGTTTCTAATATATAATAATTTGTATTTTGTATCTAGAGAAATGTGAACCTTTAGTAAATTATAATTTAAAGTGCTTTTCCTACTTAAAATTGTATGTATTGTTGTTGAAGTGTTAGGTTCTTATTTTCTTTGCCTTGCATTTTTTTAAAAGGTGGTAAATGTATATAGAAAAGAAGATGGGGAAGGAATTTGCTCAACGTCTGATGTCTGCCTGCAAGTCTTTTGGGAGAACAGTTTTAAAGAAAACATTCTCTCACAAAGCTACTTTCTGTACTTTTCAAGGTTCAAATCTAACTTCAGTTTAACCATATGAACATTTGCCTTAAATATAGATTGATGACATAGCGATGGATTGTTTTATGGCATGTATTTTATATGGGCTAACAGTTCTATATATAATTTCATTGTTTTAGGGTTATGAGAGAATTTATAATGAAATTCCGGACATTAATCTGGATGTCCCACATTCATATTCTGTGCTCGAGAGATTTGTAGAAGAATGTTTTCAGTCTGGAATAATTTCCAAACAACTCAGAGATCTTTGTCCTTCAAGGTACACTATTTTTAAATATTACTTTCTCAATATATAAAATACTGGATGAGTTGCTGGTGAAGGCTAAAATGGTTTTCAATTGTTCTAGCTCTATCAGGAAAATAAAGTATCATTGTCACTGAAGAGTAAGAGTTATCCGTTTTGCCTCTTTGTAAATCTATGCAAGACTACTTCATGAAGTCCCAGTTCATTTGAAGGAAACTAATTTTGTGGAGCAGTTGTCTACCGGGCTTTGTTATAAGTAGTTTAAATGTTATTTTAGAGTAGATATTATCACTAATAAGATGAGCGAATTGAGACTTAGGGGGGGTGTAATATACCTTTCTAAGGTCACACGACTAGTACCTGGTGAGGCCAAGTATGAATCCAGACCTTTTCTGGCTTCAAAGATCTAGCCTCTTTCCTCTACTCTGTGGCTTCCTTTGCTTCTTCACAGGAGGGGAAATTGGGGCTAATTGGATCATATCTCACTAGAAAGTGTGTTGGTGGGTGGGTGGGTGTTTCTTTGGAGGTTTTGTATTTGCGCTACTAGGATGTAACTCTTAAAGAGTTGTTAAGTTTGTTGTTGTTAAAATAAATCTAATGATGAAGCTTGTAATGTGTGTAAATATTTGTTAATAGCTAAACTTATTGTATGGGTCAGTTTTATATACGTATTTTGTAATTTTTTACGTGAAAAGATTTCTAAGCTTTGAGTATTAAGTGCATTGTGAGAATTAAATCTTAGGAAAGTATTTCTTGGTAGGATCCTTTGCTATATAAAATTTAGAAGCCATTAAGAGAGAAGGAAAAAAAAATGAGAGATTCAGTTCATGGCTTTACTAGAAATGTTTGGAAATGTTTGTGTACCGATGTGCCAAGTGGTATACAACAGTAAAAAATCAACTTTGGCAAGGCTTCTTGCTCTTGACTGCTTCATTTTGTATCTTGGCTAAAAATACATAGTCTGAAGCCTTTATGTTCAAGAAAATGTAGCTGGTTTTCACCTAGCCTTAGTAAGAAAAGGGGTCAGCATCCTGGCATTGGCTTATTAAAAGTTTTTCAAGGCTGGGCGCGGTGGCTCACGCCTGTAATCCTAGCACTCTGGGAGGCTGAGGCAGGTGGATTGTTTGAGCTCAGGAGTTCGAAACCAGCCTGAGCAAGAGCGAGACCCCGTCTCTCCCAAAAGTAGAAAGAAATTAATTGGACAGCTAAAAATATATAGAAAAATTTAGCCGGGCATGGTGGCGCATGCCTGTAGTCCCAGCTACTTGGGAGGCTGAGGCAGTAGGATTGCTTGAGTCCAGGAGTCTGAGGTTGCTGTGAGCTAGGCTGACGCCAGGGCACTCACTCTAGCCAGGGCAACAAAGTGAGACTCTGTCTCAAAAAAAACAAAAAACAAAAAGTTTTTCAGCCTGTTTGAAAGTCTAGTTATTTCTGTTGTGGCTTTACTCTTAAGGGTCATTTAAGGAGATACCTAAACTTTCTGTGTATACCATACAGCTTTGACTTTTGTCCTCTACCTTTGTGTTTATTTGGGTGAAGTGCACATTGCATGGTCTCGCATGCATGTTGGTCTGGGGTCAGAGAGTAAGGGCTAATCCTGCCCAAGCTCCATTTCCCACTTACTGCTTTAGGGTACTGGCCAGCTGTTCCACTTGGGCTATTGCCACTACACGTAGCTAGAGTGTGGTTACATTATAGAGCAGGGCTTCTTGAGTTTGAAATAATAGGAATCCCAAAATAGGGCTTAGGCTGGAATTAATTGGATTCTGATTTGTTTTTTCACATTCAAGTTGTGGCTTTTCTATAGCTAATAATTTTTAAAAAGTAGTTAAACATGAATATTTTGATAAGTTCCATAGCTCCCGTTTGCATGATTCTAAATTATGTTAGTGCTTCCTATTTGTCTCACTGTTTAACTTTCAAATAATAATGTGGTAGAAATAAATATCAAATTTCTCCCATCCAAGTACTAACCGGGCCCGACCCTGCTTAGCTTCCAAGATCAGATGAGATTGGGCACATTCAGGGTGTTATGGCATAGGCAAATTTCTAAATAAGATGTTTGCCTTAGTTTTATATTTTAAATGTTTTTTTTACATGACTCCATTTGGATAATGAACTTACTTCAACAGTTAAGCTTTTATTTAAACAAAACCTCAGATTTGTTGTTGATTTGATGTTTTATGCTAAGAAGTATAGCAGGAAAAGTCTTTTTCAAAGGAATCAGAGGCGTTCTTTAAAAAAAACAAAAAAAAACTGCCAAAAAACCAAAAACCCTTCAAAATTTAATGTGTAACCAGAAAACACAAAGGTTTTTTTCAGTGACTGTAGTCAGAATTTGTGTCTGTTTCATACTTTTTTTGTTCTTTTTATTACAGGGGCAGAAAGCGTTTTGTAAGCGAAGGAGATGGAGGTCGTCTTAAACCAGAGAGCTACTGAATATAAGAACTCTTGCAGTCTTAGGTGTTATAAAAATATATATCTGAATTGTAAGAGTTGTTAGCACAGGTTTTTTTTTTTTGTTTTTTTTTTTAAGCACTTGTTTTGGGTACAAGGCATTTCTGAAATTTTATAAACTTACATTTAAGGGGAATTTTTAAAGGAAATGTTTTCTTTTATTTGAGGGGGAAAGGAGGGACAGAAAAATAACCTCTTCTTAAGTGGAATATTCTAATAAGCTACCTTTTGTAAGTGCCATGTTTATGACCTAATCATTCCAAGTTTTGCATTGATGTCTGACTGCCACTCCTTTCTTTCAAGGACAGTGTTTTTTGTAGTAAAATCACTGGTTTATACAAAGCTTTATTTAGGGGGTAAAGTTAAGCTGCTAAAACCCCATGTTGGCTGCTGCTGTTGAAATACTGTGCTTTGGGAGTAAAAAAAAAAAAAAGTTATTTCTTTGTCTTAAAGAATTTTAAAAAAATGAGTTAGTCATGAGACTTATTCATCTTTCCAGGGAACATATTGATTGGTCTTAAAGACTAGACAGTTAAGTAAATGGTGGCTGGAACATCTATTTTTCTACAAAACTGGAAAAATGAACCTGGTTTGAGAAGAATGTACAACAAAATAAAACATGTGAAGCAGTGTTGATTCTTTATTGGGAGTACATTTATTTTAGGTTTTCTATAAAACTTGAATTTCAAACAGCAAATTTTAAATCATATAAGGACACATATTTGAACTTAGTGAATTCAAGCTGTGTTCCTCAAACTTTTTTTCCTTGGAAACTTTTACATTGAAAGTACAACAGTAAGTTAGTTACTTTAAGATTACACTGGGGAAAAATGCATGCACACTTTACTCCCTTGTTTATTGATCTGATCTAGAGCTTAATGAAATTTCTAAAATATATATAATATCTTTCATCATTCTTAAAATTCTGTTACCAAATAATGGTTAGTGTTATAAAAAGTTATTCTCCAAAGACCCAAAGCTTTGCATTTTTCCAATGTCTGAGAAACTATAATAACAATTAGGAATGATCACATTTCTAACTTACTCTTTTACAGAACCTAATTACTCAGCAAAGCCTCAGGGTCTACACTAACTTACATTGCCTATTATTGACTACAACAAACTAACCAAGAATTATATTCTGAATTAACAAAGGTATTCTTAGAAATATACCCATTATAAGTTTAGGTACAGTCTTTTACAATTAAAACTCCAAGTTTAATATTCATATTAATATTTACAGATTGATGGGCTCTTTCAAGCCCATATTACTTAGGCTTATATAGACAATTATGGTAACCATTTTTTAGGTATTTAGTTTGATACCTAGATGATAAAGGTAGTCATGTAATTTATAAGTCCTTAAAATGAGTGTAATTAAAAGCTTAACTGAATACAGAATAAGTGAAGATTTCTTAAAAATCAAATTTAAGAAACAGTTTTGTCATTACTAGTAGGATCAGTTGGGTTAGGCAAGATAGCATTAAACATGACATGGCACACAAAATTGGATAAAAAATTTTGTTTTGAATTGGGTAATGTAAAAGCCCAACATAAACACTTTATGCAAGATTGGAATGTATCTTCATATTCAGATTTTTAATAAACATGTAAAGATTCTCTATATATAAAAGCTGCATTTAGTCACTTAAGCCTAAGAATCTTATCCACAAAACTGATAGCAAT
>CAUYSK010036124.1:0-29384 GCA_963575035.1 Avahi laniger
CACACTTGAAACTCAGACTTGGGAGGGAGTGGGGAGGCAAGGGCAACATACATAACCTAAACATCTATGCTGAAATAATATGTTGAAATAAAAAAAAAATTCTCACTCATCAGCTACAGCTAACTTGAAAATGAACTATACAGGAAACGGAGTATCAGTGTTTGATTACATTCATGCATTTATCATTTTCAGAATAACTAATTGCATGTGTTTGAATGAGTTACCATTATTATTCTGTTTAATGCTTTGAATAGCTCAGCTATGGTTAGAGATTCCCCCTTCAAGTTGGTTTTTATGTTTTTTTACAGACATTGCTACCTTCCATGCTTTCTGGCAAAAGCAAAATGTCCCAGCATTATCTTGTAAATTTCCTGACCCCCACCTAGAATCAACCATTTCTCCAAAGAACTCGACTATTTTCACTAAAAGGAAAATCATATTTAGAGATTACAATGTGAAACATTTACTCATTGTTACTGGCTTGTCATGATTCTTGGGATTTTAAGAAGACATATCCAGGGAATAATTATTATTTAGAAAATAGAAAAAAAAATCATCCATTTATATTTTTTCTAATTCAAGTTTATTTACTTATATTTTATATTTGTATTCCTTTTTATTACACACAAAATCTTATCTCCAAATGACTTCAACATTGTTTCTTATTTACTTTATCTTATATTTAATAACATTTTGAAAAATAATAACATCTGTACTAAAATAAGATTATTGATGCAGTTTAAGATTTTTTGAGTTATTGTTCTAATGTAAATGCCAGTAAGAATACACAGTCATTTGAAATAATTTTTAAATGTATTATTACAACACCAAGTTCATTTAAAAATTACATGCATTCATTCATTTCAATTCACTTTTGACTTTTATTAAAGAAAATGTATTTTTATAGACTTCTTCCATTCTAGTGATGGCAGTGTTTCCTTTGTGTGTGTGTTTTGTTGTCTTTTTTTCCTCATTATGGGATTTGATGCTTTTTCTACATATGATTTTTTGTGTATGATTCTCAATTCTTCCTCTAGCATCACCTCTTTTAAAACTTACAGAAATGTCTTTTTAAAACAGTGAAGTCCCACACAACATTACCTCTGACTAAATAACACATTTTCTAGCAAAGGAAGAGCAGCAATGTAATCAACTTTATGGAATTCACTGGTCCCACCACATGCTCCGTCATTCAGAAACAGCTATCGACAGATTAATGGGATATTTTGCTGAAAGTCCAGTGAGATCATCAGCTGGAAGACAGACACTTCTGTGACTAGGGTATGGCTTTAAACCAGTGTCCAGTATTTGATGTCATTTCACCCACT
The DNA here is from genome assembly GCA_963575035.1 of Avahi laniger. NCBI lineage: Eukaryota > Metazoa > Chordata > Mammalia > Primates > Indriidae > Avahi > Avahi laniger. Next base: position 1,329 of record CAUYSK010036124.1, read on the forward strand.
GCCTAAATACAGTATTTTTCTTTATCTTCTCTTCACTATCCTCTGCCCCACTGAGTATTGTGTAGATCACCTTGATAATAAGTGGTTTGGAAAACTCACTTGTATTCTGAAGTTCTTGGGCATATTATGTTAATGGCTTTGTTAAAATATTTTTCTCTATTTTCATCCTAGTTAATCTGTCTGTTTCAGTGAGAAAAATATATGAACACAATTCAATGATCATTTTTTCCCCCAACTACTCCCTTACTTTTGGAAGTAAACTGGTACATTACTCATTCATATCTACCTTTTAATTGACAATGTCATCAGATCATTTTCTCTTACCTTTCTTTAGAAGAATAATCTTGGAAAATTTCAGTCTGGAATCAGCAAGACATGGGTTTTAATTTCTAGCTCTGTTACTTGCTTAATGTGATTATTTGGGTAATTCATTTAATTTTTAAGAAACATTAGTTATCTTTTCTGTAAAAAGGTGATAATCTTATTTACCTCAGAGAGTAAGCTATAGATTAATTAATGTATTAAAGTTCTAGCCATAATGCTGACACATGGACATTTGCCTTTCATTCCCATTGTGATTTAATCTCCTCTTATTCACTCATATTTCAATTTGTTGATAACATCAGTTAAGAAATAATTTTTGTTTTTTTCTTTGTAAAAGCTGTACATTAGTATTAAAATACTTAAAAAGAAAATAATCTAGAATCCAAAGTTATTGAAAGAAGCACATTTTCTTTATTTCTTTTCAGTAAAATGCTTACCAACTGTATGTTGTCCAATAGTAATTCCATCCAGAAAATTCTGGCAGCAAGCCATCAGAAAATCTAATCACATTGGCCAAAGAGATTGGTTTCACTAAAACTATCGATTACCCATTTCTCCCAAACTACTTATGTTGAATTTGTCATATCAGACAAATGCAGTTTAAAAATAGTTCCTTGCAAAAGGAATAAAGTGTGTTTGTGTATGTAATATATATTTATAGCAAATACGTGCAATACTTTAAAATATAAATTCCTAGAAATTGCAGGCCATGTTGTGTGTGTTTCCTGTATCTCTCCTAACATATTGTGAGAGATCAATAAATATTAAACCAACACATTGTGCTTCCACAAAACTAGACATGAATTCATAAAGTGACAATCCAAGCACCAGGCAAAATATCTCATTTGGAACTAACCATATAAAGAGGCAATAGGGAACAGATTAAAGAGCACAGCTGTCTCGTTCCACAAGTTTAGTTGGAAAATACCCCAGACAATATGGGAATATGTGACTGTATATCTTTCCTATAGACCTATCCCTTCTGGGCACCACTGGGTTTTGCAATAGCGCCTTACTGCAGCTCTGTGATATTCACACATCGGCAGCAGATTGTTCTTCTACTTATTGAACTAAAATTTTAACATGACACTTCTTCACTCCATGACTACTAGTCACTGAAGAGTCAAAAAACACCACATTCAATTCAGTTCCACACAAACTCGGTTTGATTGTATACAAGATGATAGCAGAGAAGATACAGTAAATGAAAAACATAAAGATACACATTTTCTATATGTAGTATTTTACACATCCTTTCACATACTAAAGCTATGTGTTTAGTTTTGGATTTTATCAAGATACAATTTATCTTTATCAGTAGGCAAACTGGGCATTTTAGAATTACTATTATATATTGATTAATTATGTTTTCATAATATGATTATTTTTAGCACTTTAAAAATTATTAAAAATATTTTCTATAAACATAATATTTAGGCCTGTCAATCACTCTGTGAAACAGGAAAGAAAGTTACTTTTTTTTTCCCAATCACCCGACCCTTAGAGAAATTGTACCATTTGCATTATCTCATTAGCAGGCAAGTGTAGGAAGCCAGGCAAGCATTCAGGCTTCTATACTCTACTCTGGCACACTTTTCAAACAATACATTGATTTAGTTAATTCATTAGTGAGATATATATTGAGTGCCTACTATGTTCAAATATGGCTATTGTGCTGAGAATGACAGAAAAGTTCACTATCCTTCTGGGCCTTGTGCCTTTATGAAATAATACAAATAGAGTAATCACAAACTATGGTGCAATAAAAATAATGCACAGAGTGAGAGATACAGGAGGCCAGGAAAGGCCTCTAGGCATAGGCTTATCAGGCTGAACTAATAAAAATATAGATACCAGTTAAATTCAAATTTTAGATAACCAACACACTTTCTATATGTATACTTATATCCTATGCAATATTTGCAATATCCAGTATCCTTGCACCAACATAAAATTGTTCATCTGAAGTTCAAATCTAATTGAACATCCTGTATTTTATGCGGCAACCCTATCTGGGAGGTGATGTTTGAACTAAGACCTGAATGAAATGAAAGAGTCAGCTATGCAAATTTCCAGAAAAAGAACATTACAAGAAAGGAAAAGCTAAATGTCTGAATACAGAAAGTTCTTGAAAAACCTAAATAATTGTCTCAATCTTGGTGAGACGGATAACATGACGTTGGAGAGGTAAACAGAGAACAGCTAATACAGAGCCCTCCAGATAAATAATTTGGACTGCATTCTTTGTACTCCATATAACCCTTTAGAAGTTATAAACTAGAGGAGTCTTGTCTAATTTATGCTTTACGATAATTCTCTAGTTTATTTATGCAAAAGAGATTGAAGAGTGAAGTGAGAATTAAAACTGGGTTCATTACGGGTTATTTTCTAAATCTAAGTGAGATAATCTTGGATCAGAGTCAGTGGTGGAGATAGGCATACAGAGAAGTGGATGGATTTGAAATTGACATTTCAGATGGGAGCCTAAAAAACTTACTAACAGATTTGATGTCAGAGATGTGAAAAGGGGAAAATTAAACCATGACTTGTAGGTTTTAACCTAAAGCAAGTGCATATAGAAGTATGGCATTTCGTGAAATTGGGAAGAATGTATAAATTAAAAAATCAAAGGTGAGCGTTGTAATCAAATTCTCTTCTCAGCATGTTAAGTTTGAGAGGTCTGTTGGATTTAGAAATGGAGATGTCAAATCAACAATTGGTTCTTGTCTAAAAAGATACGATGAGAGCTGTCAATAAAAGTAATGTTTAGAGCAAGACCAGGGATGATATCACAGAGAAAAAGGATTTCCTTAGACAAAGTCAAAAGATTCGTGATGCAGGCTGATGTAATTCAACATTTAAAGGAGGAAGAATCAGCAATAGATATTGAGAAGGAGGATCTAAAAAGTTAGGGGAGAAATCAGAAAGATTGTATCAGAGAATCTCAGACAGAAAAATGTTTCATAAAGGATGAGGTAATCAGGTATATTTTTATAGACTGCGGAGATTTAGAACAGATTTGACAGAAATATATCCACTGACTTGGTCAAATGGGGTCTTTGTTCACCTTGAGAAGAATTTTTTAAAGTTATTAAGTGAAAATCTAAAATACAATTATGAGATAATTTGTGATTGAAATCTGAGTTGTTTAAATAATGTTTATATATTATCATTTGTTAGGGTTTACAACACTATAAATTCTCTAATATATTAAATTGAGTTGAACTACCCATCTTATAAGATATTCTTTCCTATTTATATTTTTCCTTTATTAAGCATTTATTTAGCATCTATTATATATAATAATTGTTCTTCTATGGATTAATGGAATTCTAGAATATATTTTTTAATCTCAGAAAGGAAGATAAATGAAAGAAATCAAAAGTCTGAAAGAATTGATACAATATCATTGAATAAAAATAGAAATAATGAGGAAGTTATACAAAATTCTGTGTGACAAATTTGGTGCACCTACGTTTACACTCAAACAATAAGTGATAATCTGTCCCTTGAATTCCAGTGAAAGGAGTTATTTGTGAGTCATTACTCCTCCTTTCTGATCCCTGGAAACTGAATCTGATAAATCACTTGGGAAAAAAATCAATATTTTTGTTACATTTGCCACATCTTATGGCCTTCATAATGAGAAAATAAAGCTACATTATTAAAGAAGTTGTTGTTAACTTCACCTTAAAACTTAATTATTTTAGTGCAGAGTGCATAATATTATTAGGTGAGGCTTAATATACATTAATTGTATCACTTGCCATGTTCACTATAATAAACAGCTATCTTTGATCTGAATGGTCCAACTACACTTTCTAAATTTGGTCAATTTTAACTCGTCACATCCACTGTAAAACAAAGAAACAAAAAATAAGATGAATTTTCCTCCTCTCGGAGTTACTCCACAGCATTTACTTTATGCATCAGTTTGTATTGGTGTCTTCCCTACTGGTAAGAGCAGCTCATCTTCACAAGCCTGATGCATATTTATGCTTTGTTGTTTTCTAGCCAATAAAAATGTGCTTCTGGTTTCACAGGGAGGTGAGTTGTGAAAAAATATGTATGTATTCTTTCCACAATTCTTAATCGGAAGAAGTTTCTTAGAGAAAGTATTCTTGGAGAAGGAGTTTGGGTAGAGCTATCATTACTGAAGTTTTGAAAGGGATGCAATACTATGTTGAAGCATACAGAGCAGTGGTCTCCAGCCTTTTTGGCACCAGGGACCAGTTTCGTGAAAGACAATTTGTCCACAGACTGGGGTGGGGGTAGGGGGATGGTTTTGGGATGATTCAAGCACATTATATTAATTATGCACTTTATTTCTATTATTATTACATTGTAATATATAATGAAATAATTATACAACTCACCATGAGGAAGAATCAGTGGGAGCCCTGAGCTTGTTTTCCTGGAACTAGATAGTCCCATCTGGGGGTGATGGGAGACAATGACACCCAAAGTGTGTTGCTTATGTCCAGTCTACTCTGTAATCTCATTTTGGTTGCTGTCACTGCAGAAAACCCCACTTCACAAAGATAGAATGTTGGAAATGGAAGCAGTCTTTTTAGTGCTTTTGTGGGATTTCAGGATTTTCCATCTTAACTTTAATCCAGAAGATATGGAGATTTGAAGTTGTCTCAAACATACTTTTAAGGCCAGCATCATTTGCAGTCTCAAGAGGTTGATCATTTTCTATCATAGACAAAATTGATTCACCTGGATTATTCACAAATGGGTCACAGATCTGTCCCTTCCTAGTTCGGGGTCTTTTGTAGTTGGAAAGTAATGCTCAATCTTTTTTGAAAGCTGAGATAAGTGATCATGTGCCAGCTGGGAGAAAGAAGGCCCTGGTTCAGTCTCTTTCAAAATCTCTGCTGATATTTGAAACATGTCAAAAATCCCAATGAAGCCGGGCACGGTGGCTCACGCTTGTAATCCTAGCACTCTGGGAGGTCGAGGTGGGTGGTTTGTTTGAGCTCAGGAGTTCGAAACCAGCCTGAGCAAGAGCGAGACCCCATTTCTACTAAAAATAGAAAGAAATTAGATGAACATCTAAAAATATATAGAAAAAATTAGCCGATCATGGTGGCACATGTCTGTAGTCCCAGCTACTTGAGAGGCTGAAGCAGGAGGATCACTTGAACCCAGGAGTTTGAGGTTGCTGTTAGCTAGGCTGATGCCACGGCACTCTATTCAGCAGTAGAGTGAGACTCTGTCTCAAAAAAAAAAAAAAAATCCCAGTGATCACTCGTTGCCCCCATAATTCCAGTTTGTCTTTGAATGTAGCCACTTTATCTGCCAACTTGAACACAGTTGTTCTCCCCTTAAGTGATAGATCAAGTTCATTGATCAGGTTGAGTATGTCACACAAGTAAGCAAGTTTTCTAACCTATTCTGTGTCACTGATATGTGCTGCCAGTCGTGAGTGTTTTTCTAAAAGAAATCTCTGAAGTGGCTTTTATAATTCAAAAACTCTGGTCAGTAATCTGCCTTAGAAAGCCATTTCACTTCTGTGTGTAAGATAAGATGTGTGTGTTCTGTGTCTGTCTCCTCACAGAGCACACGAACAGATGTGAGTTAAGGGCATGTACTTTAAAGTAGCTGATAATTTTAATCACATCCTGGAAAGTATTGTTTAGTTCAGGTGACAGTTTTCAGCTAGTCAGCATTTCTTTATGGATGACACAGTGTGTAGACTCACATTCAGTAGAGACCTCCTTAATCCGAGTAGTGAAACTAGAAAGCTGTCCGCTCATGACAGCCACTCTATCTGTGCATATACCAACAAAAAATGACCAGTTCAGTTTTCCTGATATGTAATAATTTGAAGACTTGAATAGTTCTGTAGCTGTGGTGTTGGTTGGCAACAAAAGTGCACATAACATATCCTCGTGCACATCCTCCTGAAAAACGTATCACATAAAAAAGCATTGTTGCCTTGTTAGTATCAGACCCATCAACCTGGATTACATACTATGGTGACTACTTAATCCTCTCTAATAATTGTGCCTCAATATCCTCTGCTATTTCATCAATTCATTTAGTTATGTTGCTAGCCAAAAGAGGAACATGTGCAACCTTTTGAACTATAGTCTCTCCTAAAAGTTCATGGCAAATGTCCTTAGCAGCAGGCAGTATCAACTCTTCACCAATAGTAAAGGGCTTCTTAGCTTTAGCAATGAGGTGAGCCATTAATAATCATGCTTTCAGTGAAGACATATTTCATTTGATGAAGTGGTGACCTTCAATAATTACGTCTGTTGTTCGTGTTCATGATTTTTTCTTTCAAAAAACTCCAAAGGCTTGTCTTTTAATGAAGGTTGCTTGGTCTCCAGGTGGCAAAGCAGTTTGGAAGTCTTGATGGCTTCATTGGATAGCCGGTCTCCACATATTACACAAAGTGGGCTTGGAGAATGGGAATCACTTGTTGCAATGAACACGTAATTTAAGTAGGACTCTTGGTATTTTATTTTAAATGCAGCTTTCATCTTGTTGGCAGTCATAGAGTCATCCTCTCTTTCATCATTGGTTCCTTCCCCCTTTTCAAAGAAGCTCTCCAGCAGTGGTTTTTTTGTTTTACTCATGTTGCTAGGTTAGCTTGTTGGTTTACCAAAACAGTGACTGAGATAAGTGTGAAGTACAGGAAAGAGGTGCACATGGAAGTGGTAAATAAAATAATGGGCAAGCCACCTGCAGAATGAAATAAGTGTCAGATTCTGACTTAAAGCCGCCTACCACCAGATGCAACTATACAATTGAAGTACATCAACTCGTTTGCCACTATAAAGCCTGCCACCAAATGAAGCTTAGTTGTCACTTGCCACTCACTGATAGGGTTTTGATATGAGTCTACAAGCAATTGATTTATTATGATCTCTGTTCAGTCAAACCTCTCTGCTAATGATAATCTGTATTGCAGCCGCTCCCTAGTGCTAGCATCACCACCTCAGCTCCACCTCAGATCATTGGGCATTAGATTCTCATAAGGAACACAGAAGCCAGATCCCTTGCATGTACAGTTTACAGTAGGATTTGCAGTCTTATGAGACTCTAATGCCACCACTGATCTGATGGGAGGCAGAGCTCAGGCAGTGATGTGAACACTGGGGAGAGGCTGTAAATACAGGCGAAGATTTGTTCGCTCCCACACTGCCACCTCCTACTGTGTAGCCCAGTTCCTAACAGGCCAGGGACTGGGGGTTGGGGACTACAGATACAGAGCAAAAGAAATTCCCAATTTCAAAACATTAGAGAAGTAATTCTCTCAGTAATTGACTTAAAGTCTCAAGCACTTTGGGAAAAAAAAAATATGTCTATCTACTGGACTCTTTAAAAGGATATATCAATTAAGTATTTTTACATTATGATACAGGACAATTGATGACTACACTCAAGAAATAGTGGTATTACTAATAAAAGGGAAGAGAACAATTATAATCACACAAATATTTTCTTCATGTTTCTAAAGAATTTAGACAAAACCCTGGAAACGTTGGTATATGATCATTATTATCATGAATCAAATGTCACAGAGACCATATCTGCCATCATTCAAGTAAATAAGAAAATGGCAGTATAATTCTACCAAAGCATCCTCAGTTGGTTAGCTCTATCATTGGAGACAATTTCAGATTATAATCTAATGTTTAAAAAAAACAAGGAAGTTTTTTTTTTTTGGTAAAAATCTTAACTATTACTACCACTATGGTTCCTGCTACTGCTACTAATTAACTAATATTTACTTAACACTCACAACATTCATAATCACTTGTCATGCATTATGTCACTTAATCATCATGATATTAATATAAGTTAAGTAGATAATTTTTCTCATTTTTATGTAGGAAACTTAGACTCAGGGAGTTTAATAGAACTGTTCAATGTTGTCAGTGAATGGCAGAACCATAGTTCGACAAATGCTGGTGTGTCTTCAGACACCAGCTCTTAACCCTCTGTATAAATAGAATATTTCATTCAAAAGGTGATACCAAATATTGTTAAAAATGGATCAGAATAATCCCTGAAATTTACTATGTTCTTATAATTTTAAGGCACAATATTTTCTCTTTTACTATGTCTTAACAATTATATTTTTATTATTTACCAAAGAAAATATATAATGATTTAATACATCAAATAGTATTTATGTACACTTTTTTGTCTCATTTATCCCAACTCTTCATTTCCACTCCCTGGCGGGAAAGACTTCCAATAGTTTTAGCTCCTTATTGTGATTATTTATAAATAATATACTTCAATATTTTATTACATTATCTTCCCAATGTAGATATGTCATAATATTTAATTATGTCAAGATTCAGTTTTTACTTAATTATGCCTATTTACATATTTTAGTATTATGCCGAGCAATGTACTATGACAACATTTTCTTTCTGTACAATATTTTTCCGAGAGGTTTTTACTTCAAGTTTTCATTTCTCTGGTGTTTTACATTGCTGTTTATACCAGAATGCAATTTCCCACATAGTGAAGCACATCAGGTGATGTATCAGTTCCAATTAATTTTCTTTCCTGGAGTCATTCCTCCTGGCACCCTCTATTCTTTTGCCCCATTTGTACTCTGGTTCTCTGGGCCAGCAGCACAGCTGGCTCTTCCTCTTTCTGATCTTCTTCTTTGGATCAGTTTTTTCCTCCATTTTGCTAGACTGTGGCTCCCAGAAAAGTATTGATAATGATTTGCATAGATGGTACATATTCAAGATACTGTAAGTTTGAAAATGCTCCTATTTTATTTTTGCTTTTATTTGAGATTTAACTGAATAAAGAATCACAGTTAAAAATTATTTTTACTTGGAATCTTGAAGGTATTGCACTTTTAACTTCTCACTTCTGTTTTTGCTGTTGTGGAATTCAAAGACATATTGACAATTTATGTATGTGTAAATTTATATATATGCACACACATATGTATATATAATTGACTTTTATTTCCTCTTTCTTAGCATCTTCATTTTCTACTTACTTTTCCAAGATTTTATGAAACATATTTTGAAAAACAATGTTTCAAAAATATTTTCACATTTGCATTACCGAATTTACAGAGCAAATATTACCGAAAACCAAGGTTAAAGGTATGTTTGAACGACAAATCAGTATTGGACATTAGAAGATTGTGTATTTTTCTGGAGTGATTTGAACTCTTCTCTCTCCTAGAGCTGTTTCTTCAGGTTCAAGGGAGATGAAAGAAAGCTAAACACTTTCTCAACTTTCTTGAAAGACTTTATCCTCTCCCTGGAAAAGATTTGCTTATGTTTCACTTTTGTTCTCTTGCCTCACTCTCTTTCCCTCTCTCCCCTCTCTGATTCTGGTTCTCTCGCTCACTCTCTTTTTCCCTTTCTCCTTCTCCAGAGGGAAGATGTGCAATTTTCCCCCTATATAAACTCCAACTATCTTCTAGAACACAAATTCTATTGCATATGCTGACTAGAGCAAGTCCTGTCCATTAAATCAGTCTTTGAGGAAGTGGGGAATGGGGAATTTGTACTATGATGCTACTCTGGGCACTCTTCTTGATGTGAACATTAAAGTCCAAACTCTGATGTAAAGGTCTGTAGATAGATTAACATGTAAGTAGAATAAAATCTTAGACCTTTGCAAATTCAGCTGCAATGATATGGTCAATATCAGTGATTTGTTCATTATTTGTCCTGGAAATCTAGAAATCCATTCCCCTCAGTAAAGGATACACCCCTGTATTAATTTTTGATGCTTATCCTTCCTATATTTTCCCTGTTATCTCCTTCTGGAACTTCTATTAGTTATATATTTGGTCAGACTCCAATTTTCTTTATTCATCTTTCAAATTTTGTACATCTTTTTGTTCCTGTGTATGTTTCAGTTGCTCTTGCTATAACTTCTGCATTGTCACTCACATTTAATATTGTTAGTGACACCTCAAAAACAAGATTTTTATCTTTTTTGAATTTAGAGAATATTTAATGCAATATTACTACAGTGATCTGTACATTTAAAAAATGTTATTCATAATATCTTTTTTAAAAATAAACCATCAGAATGCCACATATTATGTGATAACCTGCCATATTATTCATAAATATGAATAAAATATGAGAATAACTTGTTGAAAAACATAGTCACATGAAGAGTCAATTTTATAGATTTTATAAAAATATATTAGAATTATGTGAACAGATGTACTAATTGTTCTTTAGCTGCTTAAAAGTGTTTCCAGAGTAAGCTTCCCTGTTATATAAACTTCTATTTCACTACTTTTATTATGTGGTTATTTTTTAAAGACATTTGTATTTTAATCTTTATTCAATATGGAAGTTTATATTTTCTAATTAAATATTGCTTTTCAAAAAATGAAGGTAAACTTCACATATGCATATTGGATGTACATATTTTAAAATGTTAATATCACTATAAGTATAGATAAAATTAATGAGTTAATATTTATTATCTTATGTTAATATAAGTAATTTAATATATTAAGTTTAATGCTAATATTCTATGCTTTTTTATATTTAATTATGGTTAAAAGCAAATAACATACTTACCATCTTAATTATTTCTAAGTGTATAGTTTAGCAGTGGTAAGTGTATTCATATTTTTGTGCAACAAATCTCTAGAACATTTTCATCTTGCAAAACTATAACTCTCTACCAATTGAAAAACAGCTCCCTATTCCCCCCCCTCAGTCCCTAGCAACCACCATTTACTTTCTCTTTCTATGAGTTTGATTATATTAGATAACTTATATAAGTAGAATCATACATTATTTGTCTTTTTGTTACTGGTTTATTTAACTTAGCATAAAGTCTTCAAAATTCTTTCATGTTGTAGCATGTGACAGGATTTCCTATTTTACAAGGCTGAGTGATATTCTATCATATGTAAATATTATGTTTTCTTTATTCATTTATTCATCAATAAGCATTAAGGTGGTTTTATATCTCTAGGCTATTATGAATAGTGTTTCAGTGAATTTGGGAGTACTAATCTCTAATTAAGATCCTAATTTTAATACTTTTAGGTAAATACCCAGAAGTGGGATTGCTGGACCATATCATAGTCCTATTTTTAATTTTTTGAAAAACTTTGAAATTATATGTCCCCAAATAAACCTTATGTCATTCTCTAATACATACATGTGCTACTTGACATTTTAAGGGGTAATTTTATTATTACCCCTTAATGTTTTATGACAACTATAAAATATATGTTCACACTGAAATTTCAGTCAATGGCAATAGACTAATACATTTTAAAAGGTGTGCTAATTTCCTTCTTATAATTATTTTATCCTTTTATAATATCTTCAATGATTGGCTTCTAGCTTAACTGTGATGGCTGGTTCTCAAATAAGTTTGCATTTTTTTGATCATCAGTTAGTTTATAACTGCTTGATTTAATTATAATGTAACATAAGTTGAGTTGACTATTTAGTAAAGAAAAGGCATTTTACTCTCTATATAGAGTGAGGTAAAACCAAAACCTTCATGCTCCATTTTACGGACAAAGATTTATCTCCCAAACTTAAGAGTTAGTAATAACATCAGAATTAATTAATATCAATAATTAAGTTAGAAATTGTGGACAACTTTTTTTAAAGCTTCAATGTGCTTGAGTTCTCATAAAGGCAATGAATTGCCTGGATTCAGCCCCAAGTTCTATTCTTGCTAGCTAGGCAATTTCGAGAGAATTTTTTTTTTTTTAATTCTTCAAGACTTGGCTCCTTTATCTCTAAAATAAATGTAGTAATAGTGACTACTTCACAGCTATTTTGAAGATTAAATGATTTAATCAATTCAAAGTGCATAAAATGGTACAGGCATGGGATAACTTTTAGTTTTCACTGTTGCTGCTGTTGCTGTTGTTTTTGTTACCATTTTTACAAAGCCTCAGCCGTTAGGAAGTTTTATGTAAATCAAGACAAAACTTAAATTGTGTCTTTTTTTGTTTTTCAATATGTCATCTCCAGGAATTTGTTTTCCTTCCTTTTTTTGTGTTTCTTTTTATGTTTGAGAATATTATGGGGGTACCAATGTTTTAGTTACATAAATTGCTTTTGCATTGCTTGACTCAAAGTTATGTATGCCCATGAACAAGACAGTGTACGAGGTACCCATTAGGTATGACTTCACCCGTCTCCTCCTCGTCCCTTCCACCTGCGTGATATCCATTGAGTTTTACTTGCATCTGTGCACATGAGTGCTGATTGGTTAGTTCTAATTTTTTTTTTAATTTTATAAATTTATTTCAGCATATTATGGGGGTACAGATGTTTCTGTTACATATGTTGCCCTTGCCCCCACCTCCCTCCCTAAGTCCGAGTTTCAAATATGTCCATCATTTGGGTGGTGCACATTGCACTCTTTGTGCATGCATATGAAGTATTCTTGAAATAGATTTCATTTTCTCCTACTATTAATGGCTATGGCTGATACTGCAACCAAATTTGACCCTTCTTTCAGAACTCCAGACTACGTATGATTTCTCATTGTGTCAATCTGCTACTTTATGTAGCTCATCCTTAGGCTCTTGTGTTAATTGTTGTCAGACAAAGTACAAGAACTTCTTTGGTAGTATAATTACTAGCAGGGAGCTCATTCGGGCATATTTTCTAGGAAATGATAGATCCCTGAAACATGGCCTTTAAACAATCTGATTTTTCCTGAACATAGGTCATCACCTCTTAATTATCTGGAAGGAAACCCCTGCTTGAGATGGGTCTGAATTGTAAGTGTTCATCACTATGCTTTTAGGCCTCTTGATTCCTACTAATTCCTTGTCTCTCTACTTCCCCCTTAAAAAGGAGGTATTTCAAAATGAAATGAGGATATATTTACTAAATGGATTTTAAAACTCACTTGTTATGTGACATATAGAATTACTTAGTTTAATCATGACTTGCTTTTAATTTATTAGCATGGCTCGAATAAGAGGATAAAGGAGTGCTTTGTTAAATAAATATATTTTTGTATTTAAAAATAAATACTTAAAATTATTGGCAAAAATGAACGAAGAATTAGGAAAGTGTATTATACTTTCGAAACAAGGAAGATACAAAAGGATCATTTTATAAATGCTACAGAATTTCAATTTTACCAAATGAACAAGTAGCCAGATGTATGAGTCTTAGGGGAATAGAAGTGGCCCCCTCTGGAAATCCCTAATATCTGGGATGGATAGGCCTGGAATGGGTATGGATATCCTGTTCTGGAGCCCTGGAGTTCAGGAAATATATTCCTTGTGGTTACAGATTATTCTGGGAGTACTAGATCCCCAAATAATCTACTTCCTCAGATAAGCCAAGTAAGAAAGCCTCTTTCTCTTCTTTCTGGCTTCTGAAGCAGAAACTCCTCCTCGTGGGCAATCCTCCCCTTGGCTTTCCATTGGTACTGCCTTTCAGAAGAGAAATCTTTTTTGGCCTCCTCCCCCGAAAAAGGACCAGCCTTGGGAATGGGATCTATAAGTCCTGTAGAAACCCTGGGCTAGTTCACTCCTAAGGCCATGTTGTGGTTGACTGAATATCCTTGTTTTTATATTTCTCTTCATCCCTATTCCACCAAGTGGAAGAGAAAGAAAAGTATAACCTCTGTCCTGAACTTCTAATTTTGACTGTCACTGAGGTCAAGTTCAGTTTAAAGGCACATTTAATCTACACAAATGTTCAATCTTGATACATATTATCAGGTAAATACATAACCTAAATGAATGAATGATTAAAATAAAAAACAACTTCCATTATGTTGTTTTAGAGTCTCAGACTCACATATATATTACACATTAATTCTTCCACATTTGTGTGGAAGCTTGTACATTAAAAAATGCTTCTGCTTTAATGATTCTCGTGAAATGTCTAGGCTTTATCATCTTCATTTTACAGATGAGGAAAGCAAAAGTCCAGAAAGAGCATAGGGTAGAGACAGAAGCAGTGTGGTATAATCTATACTCTGTCCAGGAATCGGCAGACATGGATTCTTATACTCTTAACTTTGTCATTAACTGTGTGGCAATGAGTAAGTCACTTACCCTCTCTTGGACCCACTATCTATCTGTATTTATAGAATGAGGTGACTGGGCTTTTTCAAACCTCTATGCATATTATAATCACATGGGAGCTTTAAAAAATCCATCCCTCTGCCCCACCTCCAAAGATTCTTATTTAATTGGTCTCAGGGTACTTTGATATCCACAACATCACTTCTACTCAGAAGATACCAATCCAGGGAAAGCCACAAACCCAGTCTGTCATTTCTCTCTGAAGGAGAGAAACCCTGACATTTAATATAATATCCAAGTACTATGTACCATGTCCTAAAAGGGAGTTTGAAAGGCAGATAGTGTTAGTGGCATGGTCTAACATTGAACCTCTAGGACAGAGGTCAAGGCTCCATCTCTCTCTCTCTCTCTCTCTCTCTCTCTCTCTCTCTCTCTCTCTCACTCTCTCTCTCTCTCTCTCTCACACACACACACACACACACATACACACACAAAGACTCACACACACAAATTCCAACTGAAGAGCAGTAGGAGTTTGAAAAAGAAGTTTGAAAAAGTAGGAGTTTGAATATCTACACTTTTTTTAAGCTTTATTTTTCTTTCTGCACCCACATTTATTATTTCTTCTCACTGCATTTTTCTCTCTTTCTTTCAGTATGATTTATGTATTAAGATGGGCCTGGGGCTTTCTCCTCCTTAGAAGGCTTTCACCCCCACTGGAAAGAGAATATTTAGAAAAAAATTCACAGGGTAAGATTCTTTAAGCCAGCTAATCTCTGGTGTTATAAAAATGAATGTTTCTTTCCTTGATTTTTCTTTTTAGTATTTCTTTTTGTCATCAGGTAAGACTTTGAAAGTGGGGATTAAATTGTGGGCCTAGAACAAAAGGGCCAAGGGAGTCATTTGATCTCTTTTAGTTTAGACCTGAGGAAATAGGTTCAAAATGACTCTTTGGGATTCATGTATGATTTACCTCATCTTATTACACTGCGATAACATGCATATGGCTTGATGTTAAAGCCTTACATTAATAAAGCTAGGGTATTTCCCTGCATGAATACCTCTGTTTTCAGCAGGACTAGTCAGATTTTCAAGGACTTGGGTGTTTCCATATCCTTATCATCTGTGTCTTTTACCATCAGAGACATGACCATTATCTGGTATAATCAAAAGGATTACCTGGTTAATTGAGGAATGACAATTTGTGGGTTAGAGTTAACCCCTTCTTTTCTAGGAGACTGGCCAACAAATGCATCTGGGAGCAAACATATATAATTTGTAATGATACCAAGATTCCTAGCAACAATCAGTGTCATTCCAAAGATGCCTTTTATCATGGGTTGGCAGAATCAACATTGTTAAAATGCCATTATCACTACTGAAAGTGATCTACAGATTCAATGCAATCCCTATTAAAATAGCTAATATTTTAGCATATACCTTTTCAGAATGTTTCCTGGATGCCTATGAGCAGAGGACATGAATATGTATATATTACCTCACTCCCTCTTCCCCACCTTCCTACATTCATCCTCTTCCCTCTCTCTCATTATACATTAAGCAATGTGTCATAGATATATTCATGGTTCATTACATTTGTAAATGTAATTTTAAAATGGATATGCAGCATTCCTTTGCATACAACAAATACAGCATAATGATCCAATCCCTTGTTGGTTGATTTTTAGGTTGTCTGCAGTTTGTTTCGTCCTATCATAGATTACTCTGTAACAAATAGTCTGGTAAGTATACCTTTGTAAACCCCAGCAATTCTTTCTGTTCAAAAGATTTCTAATGGAGGTGTTGCTGAGTGAAAAGCATACACATTTTAAATTCTAATAAATACTTTTTCAATTTTTCCTAATGTTTATATCAAGTTAAATTTCTATCAATAGTGTACTAGGGTACCCTTTTTCTCCCACGATAGTAAATATTAGCAAAGCTTTGTGAGTTATGTAAATCTAATAGGCAAATAAACCTCATTACTATAATTTGTGTTACCCTGACTACTAGTGAGGTTAAACATCTCCATTTGATTTTTACCAATAACTTTCATCTTATTTGAATTACATATTTATATTCTATACACATTTTATTGAGATGTGCTTTTTACATAATTTCCTAGAAGTTTTAATTTAATATAGTGAGGATATAATGTTTTATGAAATATGTCTCAGCATTCTCTCAGTTTTTTATTATCTTTTAACTTTGTTAAGTTTTAAATATTTTATGTAGTTTCTCAGTCTTTTCATTTATGTTTAATATCATACCATCATGGGCATATATTAACTGAAAAAAATCCAGACTATTAAACTTTACTCTTGATTCTTCTCATGTATTTTATATAATGATGTATTCATTTATATAAAATTTATATGATCAAATATACATTAGAAAGTAGCATATCATATATGTACATATGATTTTTATATACATTTTATACTTAAAGTCATTTAAAAGAGCCTCTGTTAGTTTTATTTTAGGAAAACCACAGAGAGTGTTTTCTGCTCTAGAAGTAAATTGACAGTTGTCTAGACTTTATCATGTTGTTATATGCTTTTTTACTTCTTCAACCATAGAAAATCTTATGAAAGCCACTTACCTTCTTTCTGTAGGATGCTGACAATGCTTATTTATCTGAAAAATACTGTAATTCTTTGTTAAACTCTTCAGTTATGTATTTTAGCATTTAATGATATTCCCTTCATACATGAAAAAGGAAAAAATGAAGAAGGATGAGAGTAATGTGTTGCTATATTCAGTCCCACGTATCTCCTTGCATGGATGAGTGAGTGCCAGGAGATCTAGGTGTTGTGGGACTTGATACTTGCATAATGTTGCTGACTCTTTCTATGAAAAATAATACAAAGCTATATATAAAAAATTAGCTACACAAATGAATATTCATTTAGAGTGACCAAGATTATTTTTAAAATTTTAAAAACTGAGCAATACCTCAAAGTTTTAAACTTCACTAAATGAACAGTAATTAATTAATAGCCTGGCATATATCATAAATTTTTTCTCATTATTTGGATGTATCCTTTTTGATCACTTCTTCATGTAACAGTTTGAAAATATGAATTTCTATAGAGAGAATAGAAAAATAATTTGATCCTTCTTCTATCATGATTAACCAAAAACGTTTTAAATTGATAATTTAGTAAGTTTTTGTATGTTTCACAACTCATAGTCATGTCATAAACTTTTAGAATTCTTGTTAATGTTGATAAAACTCTATCAACTCTATTTCATAAACAAGATGTAAAATTTGAAGAACTATTCCTTCAAAGACTGGATCTCTGCATCTCTATTTGTCAAACCATGTTTCTCTTTCACTATCAAAGTACAGTTGGTTCTGGTTACCTCCATATGGTATATCTTGTCTCAGCCCTAGTGTAGTTGGGGCAGGAAGTGGTGGAATATTCATGGAGTCATTGCCGCACTACAACAGTGAGCACTTCCTTACTATAGGCAGAGGTGATGCAAACTAAGTATATGTCACTAAACCTCAAATAAATGTATCCCAACTCAACTCTCTCATAATGAGATCCTTCAAATTTCCATTTCCTCTCCAATGCCAATCCTCATAAAAGAATGTGCTCACAAAGGAAGAGTTTGATTGGAAAGAGACAGTGGTAAAAAAACTTTCTTTTTTAAATTTTAGTTTTATAACAGCATATGACTGTATGTACATAGTGCCAGGTCTGTACCTGGGCCTTGGAAAGGGCTGGTGCAAATGAGAGGCCCTGAAACTTAGGCTCATGAGCATTAAGGTTAATCCACTGCTAGTGAGAAATGTGATAAACCTATAAAATTGCTCTATCCTTCCTCAGAATAAATAAATCAATTGCTCAGTAATGTGTGGAGTAATCTGCAAACATTTTGGAACAAAAGGGTAAAATAAGTGACAAACATGCTAGAAATTGGCTCATAGTAGACATCATGTAAACCATCCAAACTGCTTAACAGAGGTGAATAGTGTAAGTCTTATTACAGAGAAATGGGAACTTAACTCTCTTATTTATCAAAGTTTTATTTTCTAATAGTTAATAAACGTTAATAGGATAATTATATGTAAATGTTGATTAGTTAATTAAATAATGGTACTCCCAGAAATGGAATACATGTGACTCTTAATATTATATTAGAAAAACTCATTGACATAGAAAAATAACCATGATTCAGTGAACCAAAGAAAGGAATTGTCAAAACTATATACAATACGATGCAATTTCTGTTAAAATTTGCTTATAGTTTCATAACAAACATTTTGGAAAGTTTTTATCAAAATATTAGCAAAGCTTATTTCTAAGGAATACCATGAGTATTTTGAAATTGTATTGATTTTTTTATTTTAAAATTTTATACATTACACACATTGTTTTTCAAAATATGTTGTAAAATTATAAAACCATTTTTATTTAAAAGGCAATAAACTATGATGCTCAGCATGTAAGTCACAAAATAATATAAAGGCTTCATATAATAGAAATCCATTTTCAATTATATAAACCTCCTGTTGTTCAGGGCTTATTTTTATACCAGCTATTTGACTTCAGCATCAGTCATACAGCATTTCTGTATGTTTTGATAAGCCCACAAGTTTTCTACTTTTTTTGAGCTCAATCGTGATGAAGTTGATGATAATCTGAGGCTTGCCTGCTATATTGTAAAAATGCCTCTGTGCTTGTAATAAAGGCTTCATCTCTACTCTACCTAAAGTATGTGCCAAGAGTGGATAAATGAAACTCTTTTTTAGATGGAGAATGACATATTACAGTAATTATTCCTGTGAATTACTCATTTATTTATTTTAATGTAAAGAATACACCAAGATTTCAGGTGAAATAATTTGGTCTTTTTTCTGTTTTCAAAGATTAAGAAAAGCCATACACTTTAACAATTAAAAGACAAGTGAATAAAATAACATATTCAAAATAGAATTGGGCTACTATAGTGCTCTGATTATCTCTCTATATTTTATAGTTTATGTTATGTGTGATTGTTTAGGAACATGATTTTACTAATCTTTGAGATACTGCAGACAAGGTAGCCTGCAGAGTTTTGCAGTTCAATTTATCTTATCTTTAATATGGATTTGTGCGCTCTTAGGGCCATCAGCTATTCTATGAAAAGGTCCTCTTTTGTTATTTCTTTGTCATTAAATACTTGTTTCCAATCCATCAGCACATTTTTTTATTGAGTTCCTATTTTGTTAAAGACAAGACTCTGAGGAAAAGGCAAAGAAATATAGGAATGACAACCTGCCTTTTAAAAGCCTGTATTCTATGTAGGGGTGGAGGGACTATAATCCTTAAAGATAATTAAGAAAATTTAATAAAATGTACTTCAGCAAAAAATATTGAGTATTTTGCTGTTGTGATTTTGTTACTTATTTATTTATGTGTTTTTATTGGGAATAAAATATAACTGTTTCAGTGTCCATAGATGAGAGAGAACACAGGGCAGTGAGTGACATAGATACGTGTGTCTATAACATGGTTAGAGGTATAGAGTGTATACAGGAAAAAATAAGGAGAAAAAGCTAAATTCTGAAAGATTTAGAAATAAATCTATTACTGAAATTATTCGGTGAAGACTAAGCTATCAAAGCGTCAATAATCTATTTGAACACATATCAGTTATCATTGACTTCTTGAATTGCGTGTAACCAAAAACTTAATCCAAATGAGAAATATTGTTTATGTGAATAAATCTAGAGATATTTCACAATTCAGATATGACTATTCAGAGGATCAAAGATTGATACAGGCACTGACTTTCCTCTCTTGGTTCTGCCTGCCTCTGTGTTGGCTCCAGTCAGACAAGCATGTCTCATCGTGGTGGAAAAAAGGCTACAGAAGTTTCAGCTTCTTACCATTCTGGGGTTTAGAATATACAAATATACGTTCTTTTCTAAATTTAAAATAAAAAAGCCCTGATTCAATGCTTCAAATCTAGGAGCATGCCTATCTCTAAACCAATCTCTGTTGATGGGAAAATAGAATGCACTGCATGGCTGAAGCCTGAGTCACATATAACCCTCTGAAATAGGGGATCGAACAAGCTCCACCAAAGCAAGTGGACTAAAAGCGGGGCAGTCCTCTTCAAAAAGCAAAATCAAAGAAAGAAAATGGTTTTTAGATGATCAAAAAACAGTAGGCTTCCATTACATGAAGTAGGATAAATATCAGTTGGGAAATTGTGAGGTTTCGTTTTTCATACTTTTATAATTCAGATAGTTGTATATTTTGTATGAACACATATGTAGAATTTGATAAGCTGGTCAAAGTATGTATTTAAAGTAGAAGACTTCAGCTTTCAGAAGAGTGTTGGGCAATAAGCACAAATGTAAAATGTTAAAAACTCTGTAGACAAATTTAACAGTGAGTATCAACACTTTTATAACTGCTTTACCATTTCACCTAATAAATTCGTACCTTGAAATTTATCCTAAAGGAAACATTGGTCAAGCAAAGATGGATGTATACATGTTTATAGTACATTGTTAATATCAAAAAATGGGAAAATCACTAAATGATGAATAATACGAATTAATTGAATAACTCACATACACATACTTTGGAGGCATTGAATATTATTAATATAATTAGGATTTGTTAAATGAAATACTGAACAAAATAAATCAGATTAAAGGAGTATATGTAGTATGATCAATATTTATGTATGTAAATTCTTAGAAAAAGTTTGGAAGGATATATACCAAGAGATTAAAAAATTGGTTATATCTATATTATGTAGTTGAAGGCCATTTTTCTTTTTGCTTGGCTGCATTTTCTATTTAGTAAAATAAAAAAAAGGAATTTAGAAATAAATAATGATAGAAAGAGGGACTAGAAAATTTCCTCACTTTTCATTTGAAAGTAACAGACAATTTCAATGACAAAAAATAGTGTTAAAACAGTTTGAGTAATTTAGCTTTATTTCTTTAAAATGTATGCAAAATATGGTATTTCAGCCTTAAAAAAAAATTGGCCTGTGTGTGTGGTTTATGTGTGTATGTGAACACACTTACATTTATACATATATTTTAGGTGGACATCCCTCCATTTTTTTAATTTTCAGATTTTATGTTATATTGTTAGTTTTAACTAAATGTCAGCTTTTTTTTTCCTAATGGCAAAACCACTGAATTACATAAAACATATAAAATGGAACACTGCTTCTATGCTTCAGAGATTTAACTGTGCACATGAGCCAAAGGACCTTGCAATTTCCAAATAAGAGAATTACAGTAACAGTATCAAACGACCTTCAGTCACACATCACTCATTTTGAAATATAACACTTGATATCAGCATAAGAAAACTTTAAAAGGTTTATTGCAAGGTATTACCAATATCTTGCAGAGTATAACCTACCATGTTTCCAAATATTGGTAATAACTGATGTAAAAGATAAATGCAATTATCTAAATCTATATAACTCTTGATTTGAAAGGAAAAAGTAGCTAAAAGAGTTATGTGAGGAAACCACAGAATGTCAAATCTGGAATCAGTCTTAGGGATCATCTAGTTTAAGCATTATATTTCATAAATATGACAAATTGGATACCATGATGCAAAATGACTCACTTGAATTCGTGCAGCTAATTGAGGGAAAATTTAAGACCAGATCGCCTGACTCATAGTACTTTGCTCTTGTTGTTAAGCTACACTGCTAAAGCAACCACAAATGAGCCCAGGACTCCTTGGATTTTCCTTCCCATGGGTCTGGAAAAACAATGACTTGGCTTGTGGTGTCAAGAAGTGGATATAGTCTTTGAGTCAAATAACCTATCTTTCTCACATTTTAATAGCTACGTAATTTTGACCATGTTAGTTAAACTCTCTGAGCCTCATTTTCCCCATCTTTTAAACGTTTAAATAATATTTACATAAAAGTATTGTGACCCTTTTAAGTTTTGGAGACCACATGTATGAAGAACCTAGTGTATACTAGGTTTTAATCAGATTGGCCTATTGAATCTCTTTCAATCTTATCATATTATCTTGCTCAGGGCTAAAACTGATCAACCTCTCAGCTTCTTATGAATACTGATGAGATGATTGCCTTCGGTATTCTGTCTTAGATGACTCTTTAAGAAATTTTATGTAGGATACAAGATGCTGATTCTTGATTTCCCATTTACTGTTTTTATTCACCTCCTTTATTTGAAAAATCTGATTTTTTATTGTAATGGGAAGGGAAATTTTATTGGGTAATCTAAGAAATGGGATGACAAAGGCATTCTGTCAGCCACGTTCTTGTCTAAATTTCCATAATATATATTTGACCTTTTACACTCTAAAAGGGCACTTATTTGGGCATTTCTTTCATTAAATTTCATAATCACTTAAAGAAATTTAATTTTTTCTTTTAATTACTTCAAGATGGTTTATCTAAAATGTATATTTCACTGCCTTATTTAAAAATACAAATAAAATAATAATTTCTACTTTCAGAGAAAGTTCTTTAATCATTATGAATTAATATTTGAAATACTGATACACTATTCCTGGAGAGGAAGCTAGTTTAAAATTTCTTGTCGAGCAGTAATAGGTTAGCATAACTATGATAAATTCTCTCAGGCCCTAACCTTCACTTCAGGGGTGTACATATCCCATTACAATAAAAAAAAATATAAGAAAATCTCAGAGAAATCATAAAAGTTTATGTCGAGGGCAAAAGACATCCAGGGAATCATGATAAGTTTCCATCACTGGGGTTTGCAAAAAGCACCAAGGCTACCCTTTCCACACAGAGTAGGAAGAGGTACTTGATGGGATGAAAAGAGCTGTCCATTGTGGACAGATCATTCTAGGAAGTGCTTAGATGGGAAATACTGAGTGGAAGTTACCAGGAAACAGATTTTAGCCTGTAAAATGAAAACCATTTTAATATTCAGAGCTGTCCAAAGTTGCCAAGGAAATGGTATGTTCTTTGTCACACAGCTCTTCATAAAAAGATTGATATATTTAAACAGGCTCCATCACTTCCCCAAAATATGAAAAATTCCCTTATTCAAATTATTCCAAGGAAACCATGACAAAATATAGTTTTAAAATGATCCTTAGATAATAAGAACTTTGAAAAATTCTTTGCTATGAGATTAAAAACAATTTGCAACATTAAAATATAATGTTGTTTAACAGGTATTTTAAAAATCAACTATTGATTTAGTACTTGGAAGTAATTAAATCGCTTTATGTTTGCCTGTGCTATGATCTTTAAAGCTATCATTCTCATAGACATTTAACCTAATACTGTGTTAGAGTTAAAATAACAGTTATGTTCTAAAATGGCATCAGTTAAAGCTATTATAAGATTTTAACTAATTTATTAGATTATTCTTCCTTAATGGCAAGGCCAATAAATCCAATGTGTGTCTTTATGTATGTCTTTCTAAGGTTGAGCACATACATATACATGTCTACACATGTGTTTTGCAGTTGGGTTATTGAATGAGTATGAAAAATTTTTTATAGATATAATTGGATTTAGAAAAAAGAAATATAATGAAACAGAATTGCAATGCATGCTTATTTAATTAATTATTCTTTCCAGGGAAAGTCTGTTTGTCAATAAAAATAATAATTTAAAAATAGTAACAATAATAAATACCATAACAAACTGACATTTATACGCCCTTTGTTAAAATCATTACATATATTGCTTTTAGGGCATATCTTTTCTTTCTTTTTATTATGTAAAGGAGGTGAGAGGTTAGGAGTGAATATTGGAAGGAAATTATGGACACATAGCTTTCCCATAAGATAAACATACTAAGAGCTGGATTAAATTGCTATTGTTCCTGAAATGTTTAATACTGAATGATTAATTAAATTTCTCTGGGCTTCAGTATTCCCGTTTCTAAAACAAGTGAGTTCAACCTTCAAATGAGATTACAAGATAACAAACAGTGAACAAAACCAGACCAAAGCAAAACAACAGAAAATCTCACAATAAATGGTTATGTTCTAAAATTGAATCCGTTAAAGCAATGATAAGATTTTAACTAATTTCTTAGATTATTCTTCCTCAGTGGCAAGGTCAATAAATCCAAGGCATATCTTTATGTATATCTTTCTAGTTTGAACACATTCATTATATTTATTATACCAACTCAATACAGACTATATATTTAACAACAAAACAACTAAAATGCCTACTATATTTATTATGTCAATTCAATCCATCCTGTGTGTCAGGTTGGTATTGAAGAAACAGTGGTTTCAAAAATTATAACAACAAAAACAAAATCAACAACAACAACAACAAAGCAAACAGCTCTCTGATCTCATAAAATTTTCCTGTATTGGGCTCCATGACTTTATTTTATGATGATTTTTTTCAAAAAGTAATTAATTGAATACCAGTGTTTTAACTGGTACATGCTAACTCTGCACGTGGCAAATAAACTTTTTAGTTTGAAATATGCACGTTAAATCTATAATTTAATTTGTCCTAAATGTATATTCAAATCATATGAATTTTTGACATTTATGTTTGCTAAAGTTATTTTCACATCTGGAATTATATGATTAATCTGTATTCTAATAGAACATTTTAATAATATTTACAAATAAATAACACTTTCCCAGGTTCATGTCCCTGGTCACAAGAAACCTTGGTTCTCTTCCTTGTTACATCTTAGAACCCTGAGGCTACAATGTTGGGATGAAGTCCAGTCATGTCTATTTGAGAACAAGAGGCCAATGGGAGGAAAACCAAAATACACAGGCTGAGAGGTAGCACCAACTTCTAGACATGTGATTGAGGTCTTTTGGACCATCCAGCCCAGCCAACCTCCAGCTTTATGCAGCCGCATGAATGAGCCCAAGCACATCCAACAGAGGAACTACTAAACTAACCCACAGAATTGTGTGAAATAGTAAATTATTGTTTTTTTCAGCCACCAAAACTTCAAGTGGTTTGTTTCACAGCAATCGATAACTGATACATTTCCTTGCTCTTACTAGATCATATAAGAGGGCACAAGGAGTTATAGAAGTTGAAAATCAACTCAGAATTTATTGATTTTTAAAATGACACTATAAACATGAACTCTACTGAGATGTACTAAAGCAAAAGTGAAAGAGAGGCTATCCATCAGCCAAATGGAATGTGAACAATTTTATTACTTGTTTAAAGTATATATTTAGTCAGTATTTTTAAATGAATAAAACATATAATGAAGTATACCATTATCTCAGACAGTTGTGCAGAATGTCTACAAAGGAAGAGTAAAGTGCAGAGTGAAGTCAATTATCTTGTTAAATTAGATATTTCAAAACCTGCTCAATTAAGGAAATAGACTTAGAATGAGTCAAGATTTCAATCATCATATATTGGATTAATCCTCTAATTCTTTGACTGCTGGAATGTAGCCACTTAGGTTAAGGCAGAGGACTCCATATTGATGGAATTTATAACCCTCCTTTGTGAAGATTCTGTCTTTAGATAATTTAATACATGAAATGTTGATTCCTACTTCTACTTGTTTTCAATGTATCATAGAAACCTATTAATATTTAATCAATGTTTTATAGGTACATTGACTTTCAGAATTTACTTCTTTCTAAAGCAAATGTTCTTTTTTTATGGATATTAACAGAACATGATAAAATGACTTTCACTTTCAATTTTCCAAACATTTTGAAGGCTACTCTATGTAGGCGCCCATTAGACTCTGAATATCTCTAAGGCCCATATGCAATCTCATTTATCACTGTGTTCCTGGGTCCAACATTTTGCAATTTTATGGCAGAAGGCAATTATTTAATAAATGTTGACCTGTTAATGAATGACTAGAAGATAGTGGTTAAATCAAAATATATAAAATCCAGATTCTTAGCAACTGTATAATTCCAAACTAAAGTGATCTGTCCTCTCCTATGTCTTTTCCATAACATAACAAGAAAAATTGACATGCACAGTTTGCACAGAGTTAAATATTAAATATATTACTTGATTGCCTTGAATTAAAATTATTGAAGGAAAAGTATTTTCAAAACACATGTGCTCATTTTGCTTATTGAAATTATGACATACAAATATATTATTAGAAGAGAATCAGTAGAAAATGGAAGAAAAAATTTCTGAATATAACACTTACACTACAGTGAAAAAATCTTTGCAAAAAATCTGGAATGGATTAAAGAGAAGGCAGATATTTTTCCGCCATCGTGACAGTTTCCATGGCCATGGTCTCTGTCTCAAGATTACTGAGTTGTTATTCAATTGCATGTTCCATGTATCTAATTCTTTTGTCTTCAGGATGGGAGAACACAGGGGCATCCTCAATAGAAAGAAAGAAAAACTTTCTAGTACCTATTATCCTCCACTGTCCTTTGACTTTGAAAATGATGTTATCTTGGGGTAGATTTTAAAATATTTTTTCAGAATGTATTAATTCACAAAGGTACTTTGTGGTTTCCTCCTAGAAAATGCACTTAGTACTAATAGCATGCTTAAACCTTGCCCCTGATGTTACAGAAACATACCATTTTTTCAGAAATGAAGACAGAAATATTTTTGTTTTCGAATAGGCTATCTTTTTTCCCCATGTATTTATTTTTGACCACTTTTTAATATTAATTTTTTTAAATTAGCTTATAAAATGAAAAACTAAAAATAAATGAAAAAAATAATATAATAAAAACAACCATGACTAAGTGTAATCAAAAATTGTAACAAAATACATGAAATTATCTTCAGATGTTTGGACATAGGCTAATTGAAATATGAATTCAAAATATCTTCAATTGTATAGACTTTATCAATTTATATTATTTCCAAATATCTAAAATATTATTTTAAAATACTTCACTAAAATAAAAATATATAGCAGTCAAATAGTAGACGTGATTGAGTAATGCTGTTAGCTGATTAATTTTGTTGTTCATGAGATGTGGCATTTTTATAGGAGAAATCTCAGAGGTGGGGATTAAAATACATAAGACAAAGCAAAGGTTTTTTTAATTGCCATTTTCTGGAATAATGCTTTCCAAGATTCTTCTAATCACACAGTATGTACTTCCTAACCAACCTGACTACAAAAGAAATCCGGAAGTGTAATTAATGCTATTCCTTCCTCTTCCTTTCCTGGGTAATTGCTTCCTAAGGTGATTAAGTGGACAGAGCAAAGTGGGTTTTCCAGTGGAGGGGAAGCTGAGCATAAGAAAGCAAAGCCCAAGCCAGATAATAACGCTGCTGTCTGTACTGGAGAGAGCATACTTATATTGAAATACCTCAGAAAAAGAAAAACTTCTTTATATTGTACTTGCAGCTCTTCTGTAAATTTGGGATAATTTAAAAATAAAAAATAATGAAAAGTATAATTATGGAAGTGTTTGCTTAACAGTAATAAAATAAAAATCAATCACATTTAAAATTTTCAAAATATTACCTAAATTGTAGATTGAATATGCCCAATAATACGTCTCATCAAAGTGTTTCTTTCAAAGAAGTCTATAATCAAATGCTTGTTTAGATTCTGTGAAGATGACAGAAATCATTATTTACCATGCATTTTTCTGTTTCATTGAACAGTAAGATAGATAAACAGCTCAAATAAATACCAACTGATTGAAAGTTATCAAATTGTTAACTTTCAGTATATAATGGAATCAAGTAACACAACTCAGAAGTCCAGTTAGGGCAAATCTTTTGGAAAAATTTCTAATCATAACCTTTGGCTTAGAAATTTATTTCATTTAGAGGCCGGGTGC
>CAUYSK010036128.1:0-72557 GCA_963575035.1 Avahi laniger
ATACAGAAGTAACATGAGCTCATCAGAAACCTGGTGATGAAAACAATGTTTCACTATTAGTTTGGGCTTAGGAGGAACCACTTCAAATAGAAGACAAATCAGGACAAGAACCTGTATTCTACATCCATCAATTTAAAGCTGTTTAATAAAATGGATATACACTGTTTATTCACCCTTTGAAAGACGGCTGAATTGTTTCTAATTTGGGCTATTTTGAATAATGCAGCTATAAACATTAGTGTACAGAGTTTTGTATAAATATAGTTTTCATTTCTCTAGGGTGAATGTCCAGGAGTATAATTGCCAGGTCATATTTTTAGTTGCATTTATAAAGAAAGTGCCAGCTCTTTTCCAAAGTGACTATACCATTTTATGGTCCCACCGACAATGTATAAGTGATTCAGTTTCTCCTGATCCTCACCAGCATTTGGTGTTGTCACTATTTTTTATTTTGACTATTTTGATAAGTGTACTGTGGTATCTCATTTTAGTTTTAATTTACATTTCTGTAATGGCTAATAACGTTAATCATCTTTTCATGTACTTATTTGCCGTTTGTGTAAGTCTTTGGTGAAATATCTTTTTATGTCTTGGCCATCTTCTAATTGGGTGTTTTTGTGTATGTGTGTTTATGTATTGAGTTTTGAGAGTTCTTTATATATTCTAGGCTACTCTTTGTCAGATACATGATTTAAAAATATATTCTTCTAGTCTATAGTGTTTTTATCAACTCTTAACAGTCTTTTATAGAGCAGAAGTTTTTAAAATTGATCAAGTCCAATTTATCAAGTTTTGCTTTAATTTATCATGCCTTTAGTTTCCATCAACAGGTATTCATTCATTAATCATTAAGAACTGAGTAGTGTACTGGTTGCTTGATATTTTAGTTTGGATTAAATTATGTTTAACCACCCCATGAGTAAAAGTCAGTTCATGTGTAAATGTAGGACACCTTGTTAGAAGCATTTGTTACTAGTGGTTTTTAGTCCATTGGATATTGAACCTAGTCAAAATTTTTATTGCTTTCTGAATAATGAATGCTCATAATAAACTATATATGTTCAATAGTATTTAATGCAAGTATATTTATACTATAAAAATCCCTTTTTTCTTCCATAGTGCTATAGTTTGAGTATGGTTTGTCCCCCAAAAAACCCATATTGAGGCTTGGACCCCAGTGTGATATTATTGGGAGGTGGTGATTTTAAGAGGTAATTAGATCCTTAAGATGGATTAATGACTTTCTAGTGAAAGACTGGATTAATTCTCACGAGAGCTGATTGTTATAAAGTGGGTCAGCCTCCTTTGTCGTCTGTCTCTTTTACATGCAGCCACTGACCTTTCTGCTTTCCACCACGAGTTGAAGCAGCATGAGGGCCACCCAATCTTGGACTTCCCAGACTTCACAACCATGAGCCAAAATAAACCTGTTTGCTTAATAAATTATCCAATCTCAGGTATTTTGTTAAAATAACAGAAAATATGTCAGGTTTAGTCTTGTTCTGTGTTCTCGATTCTTGGTGCTCTCATGGCCGAAGAATGACCACATACACCAAAGTAAGGGCAAGCATGAGGCGAAATTTATTGAGAGGGAGCAAGATAGGATTATAAGGCAAGAACGAGATAGAGGTTTACAGAGTAAAATACAGTCACCATGGATGATGACAGGACCCCTTGTCGTAGCAGAAAAGAGACTTCATTTATGGTGTCTGGATAGGGACCTCTCTGTGGTTCAAATGTCGCCATGAACTACTTCGGACAGTTGGGAGTTGCATGACCTGAGTCTTTACTATGCATGTGGGTTGTTCTAGGTCACTTTCTGGACTCTATCATACCTGTGCTGCTTGGCCCATGGGCTAGAGAGTCCTCTGCATTCTTTTGCAGTTGGCAGACTAAGTTCTGATTGGCAGATTCGTAGGGTGTTTCCTCCTATCCTAGATATGGCAGTTGCATAGGACAGGAGTAAGGTCGGGCAGGACCAAGATGGGGCGGGGGGGGGCCTGAGGCTCAACCTTGTCCTTCTTCCCAGGTGGGGCAATTGTGCCAAGGCAAGGTACCCACTTTTGTCCCTAGGAGACCCGGAATCTCTTGCTATCTACCTAACAAATAGACTAAGACAAAAAATTTGGTACCAAGAGTAGGATTGCTGCTATAACAATGCCTAAATATGTGAAATCGACTTTGGTACTGATTAATGGGTAGTAGCTAGAAGAATTTGGAGGAGCAGGCTAGAAAAAGCCTGTATTGCCATGAGCAGAACATTAAGAGCAATTCTGGTGAGAGCTCAGAATAAGACCCCAAAACTGTGGAAAGTCTGGAACTTGTTAGAGATTACTTAAGTGGTCATGACCAGAATGTTGATAGCAATGTGGACAGTAAAGGCTCTTCTGAGGGATCTCAGATGTAAATGAGGAACATCTTATTGGGAACTGGAATAAAGGGCATCCTTGTTAAAAAGCAAAGAACTTGGCTCCATGCCCTTGGGCTTTATGAAAGGTGGAATTTAAGAGTGATAAACTAGGATTTCTGGTGAAAGAAATATCTTAGCAGCAAAGTACTCAAGATGCCTTGTGATAACTTTTCACTATTTACAGAGAGTTGTGGAAGCAAAGGGATAACTTAAAGACAGAATTTATAATTTAAAGGGAAGCAGAGGATAAAAATTTGGAAAATTCGAAGCCTGGCCATATAAAGATAGGAAAAACAAGTGTCTTTGGGAAAACAAAACAAGGGTGTGGCCTGGCAACCAGTTACTAAAGAGAGTGGCATGAATAGTGGAGCCAGGTGCTCATCATCAATACAGTAGGAAAATGGCCCCAAAGACATTTCAGAGATATTTGAGGCTGCCCCTCCCATCACAGACCTAGAGGCCTGGGTGGGCAGAATGGTTTTGGGGAGGGGCGAAGCTCTGCTTGGCTGCTCAAGCTGTGGCTCAAGTGGCCCCAGATGTGGTTTTACCCACCTTTCCAAAAGGTACAAGCTATAAACCTTGGTAGCAACATACTGTGGCTCAAGCAGGCCCAGATGGGGGCTCGTGCCACAGCTCAGGAGGGTGTGAGTAGTAAGCCTGGCTGTGTCCATGTGGTGCTAATTCTGCAGGTGTGCAGAATGCAAGAGCTATAGAGGCATGATTTACTCCACCTGTATTTCAAAGGATGTGGTAGAAAGTCCACAGGCCCAAGCAGAAACTTGCCAAAGGGTCAGAACTACCACAGACAGTTCTTAACAGGGCAGTGGCTAGTGGAGCCACGGAAGTGGGGCTTGCTCAGGAACCCCAGAATTCTTGAGCCACAGGCAGCATGTAGTGCCCACCTGGGAAAGCTACAGGCTCTGATGTGCAACTCCAACCCAGGAGCTATATGGGCTGAGCCCAGCAAAGTCATGGGAGTGGGCCTATCTGAGGCCTTGGGAGCTCACCTCGTAGCCTGTTGTGTCTAGGAGGTGGCACGTGGAGTGAAAGATTATTCTGGAGCTTTAAGATTTAATGTCTGCCCTGTTGGATTTCAGACTTTCTTTTTGAGTCTTTCTACCTTTTGAAATGAGAATGTTCACCCTATGCCTCTCCCACCACTGTATCGTAGAAATAGATAACCTGTTTTGGTTTCATAAGCTCGTAGCTGAACTTTAGACTCTTGAGTTGGTGCTGGAACAAAAAGTCATTTGAGGAAGTGACAAAATGTGCCCGTATAATAGAGAATAAGGATTCTGATTTGGTGGCAGAGGACAGTGGGCTATAAAATAAAATGTAACTGGAGAGTGACAAAAGCACTAAGAACCTTGAAATTGCATTTGAAACAAATATGAATTGGTTTTGTTTATATTCCATAAATTTGTGACAGTTCAGTAATTAGTACGTCTTATCCGATAGACATATATACTCACACTTACGCTTTCACACCTATTTCCATTGTTTTATTTTCATCCTTTTTTTCAGTGTTGTTTTATTAATAGGTTTAGGGTCATGCTAACTTTATAAGATGAATTGTGATAATTTCCATCTTTTAATGTGTTTATGTATCATATAAATTACTTATTCCTTGAAAGATTAGTAGAACTCAGATATAAAAATGGCTGGTCTGGTGGTCTGGGCTTCTTGTTTTTTGATGGTGTTTTTATTTTATTATAGCTCTATTTAGGTTTCTTAAATCTGGTTGATTCATTATTTTCCTAGAAAACTGCCCATTTCAGTGAGACTTTAAAATTTATTTGCATAAAGTTATACATATTATATTAATCTCAGCTTAATTCAGTTTCTCCTAATATTGAATATTTTAATATTTCCTGTTTCTTAGCTTTGTCCAAGGCTCACGTTTCATTGGCTGATCCAACTTTTGGATTACCAATTTTATTTTTAATTTTCTTATTTAAATTAGGAATTTTCCTATGAATATAGCTTTTCTATATTCCATAAACTCTGATATGTATTTTCATTGTTAACTTTTTATGCAGTCTGTAATCGCAGTCAATTTTCTTTTTCACTCTAGTAATTTAATCATCTTAAATTTTCCCAGGGATTGAATTTTGTTTGTGTGTTAATCCTTTGTTATAATTTTCTAGTTTAATGAACTGTGGTTAGAAAATGTGGCCTATTCATTTGCTTCTCTTTAAAGTAGTGATTGGTAAACTACCTCCTGTAGTCCAGCTCCCTGTGTTTGTAAATAAAGTTTATTGGAATATAATCACACACATTTGTTTGTATGTTATGTACAGTACGGCTACTTTTGCACTATATTGCAAAGCCAAGTAGTTGCACAGTAGTAAAGAGCCAAGTCGTTGTGATAGAGAGACTGTATAGTCCACAATCCTGAAATATTTACTGTGTGGCCCTGTAAGGAAAAGTTTGCCAATCCTTGCTTTAGAATCTTGAGACATATTTTAGGGGGCTGGAGTTTGATCAGATTTTATCACTATGGTCATGTGCTGCATACTGATGTTTAAATCAACAACAGACCGCATATATAACAATGGTCCCATATGATTACAATACAGTAAATCTGTTGTACCTTTTCGATGTTTAGATACACAAATACTTACCATTGTGTTACAGTTACCTACCGTATTCAGTAGGGTAATATGCTGTATAGGTTTGTAGCTGAGGAGCAATAATCTATCCGTATAACCTAGGTGTGTAGTAGGCTATACCGTGTAGATTTGTGTAAGTATATGCTTAAGTATCATGTTTGCACAATGATGAAATTGCTTGACAATGCATTTCTTAGAACACATCCCATTGTTAAATGATGCTTAACTGTATCTAATGGGTTCTAGAAAAAAAATATTTTCTATCAATAGCACAAGGTTTACTACATTTATTAAGTAAACTACTAATTTTTTTGCTTCTATATGTTAATTTTTTTTGCTTACTTGAGCTTCCAAAGATTGATTTTATTGCCAAAAGCTGAATAGTGAACAAAAAAGCAAAAATTATGTCAAAAAGAATAACTCAGAAGATATTTTGCTGTTGATTAAAATAGAAAAATGTCAAAAAAAAAGACAAGTAAAATTAATTTGGTGTTATCGCTAACGTACTTGAAGTATATAAGTAATTTTATCTAGAAATTAATTTGGGCAGTAAATTTCTGAGTTTTTATCCTAATACTCTGTTTTCTTTCTTTTGTTAAAATCAGTTTCTTTCCATATAGAGATAACCTATACTAATAAATAGTTCTACAAATAAGGGCAGTTTTACTTTCTCTAATCATTATGGCTTTTATTTCTTTTGCTTTCCTTATTGCATTGGCTAGCTCCTTTAGTGCAATTTTGAATAGGAATGCTCTGAGGGAGTCATCATCCATAACCTTACAGAAAGGGCATTCAATATTTTACCATTAAAGTATGGTATTGGCAGTAACCTTTTTGGTATATACAGTTAATTGAATTATATAAGTTCCCTCCTAATTCTAGTTTATTGAAAGTTTTTACATTGAATGGGTTGAATTTTAACAAATACTTTGTATCTATTGAGGTGATTTTAGAATTTTTCTTTTTTCCTTCCCACCCCCACTTTTTTTTTTTTTTTTTTTAAGACTGCATCTTGCCCTGTCACCCAGGCTGAAGTGCCATTGGTATCATCCTACCTCACTGCAGCCTTTAACTCCTGGGCTCAAGTGATCCTCTCAGTTCGGCCTCCTGAGTAGCTGGGACTACAGGTGCATGCCACCATGCCTGTCTAATTTTTCTTATTTTTTTGTAGAGACAGGGTCTTGCCATGTTGCCTCAGCTAGTCCCAAACTCCTGAGCTCAAGTGATTCTCTTGCCTCAGTCTCCCAAAGTACTGGGATTATAGCCATGGTCCACCATGCCCAGCTGGGTTTTTTTCTCGAAATTAACTTAATGGAATGCATTATATTGATTGATTTTCAAATATTAAATCATCCTTGCATTCCTGAAATAAACTGCACTTGGTAATGATGTATTATATCTTATAATTACTGTATTTGATTTCCTAAGGTTTTCATTCCCCCATCCCCTTAGGACTTTTGCTTCTACATTCATAGGAAACATTAGTCTGTAATTTTCTTTTTGTAATATACTTGTCAGGTTTTTACATAAAGATTATGTTGGTCTAATAAAATAACATTGGGATTTTTAAAAATTCTCTATTTTCTAAAAGAATTCTATAATATTCTTAATTTTTTATTAGAATTTTGGTTGAGTTTGCCAGTGAAGCCATACAGGGTTAGTGTTTTATCTATAGGATGATTCTTAATTATGAATTCAGGGTTTTTAACAGACATAGGATTATTCACGTATTCTATTTCTTTTGAGTCAGCTTTGTTAAATTTTTGTTTTTCAAGGAATTTTTCCATTTCATCTCAATTTTGTTGGCATAAACTGTTAATAATATACTTCTAAAAACCAATTTAATGTCTGTAAGATTTTATAGATATTCCCTATTCATTTCTGATAGTAATGCTTAGGGCTGTCTTTTTTTTTTTCTGTTAATTTCATTGATCATTCTTGTGAGGCTCAGTTTGTCAGTCTTTTTAAAGAATTAAGTTTTAGTTTTTTAGTATTTATTGTATGTTTTCTATTTTATTGATTTCTACATTTCATTATTTCTTTCCTTTTTTCAGGTTTTCCTTTTCTAGCATTTTGAGATAGAAACTTAGAAAATTGATTTTTAAATATTTTTTCTAGTATATGCATTTAAGTTATTAATTTCCTCCTAAGCACTGGTGATAGCAACATTTGATAAATATCAATATATTGTATTTTCATTATTTAGTTTAAGCTATTTTATTTTTTTTTTCCTTTGGCTTCTGTTTTATTTATAAGTGTATTGCTTAATTTCCAAACATTTGATGATTTTTTTTCTAGTCATCTTTTTATTATTGCTTTCTACTTAGATAACTATTAAGTTTATTGATACTTGTTTTATGGCTGATTATTCAGGAGAATGCTCCATATGCACTTGAGCAGGTTATGTAATCTCCTGTTGGACATAGAGTTTTATAGTTGTCTATTTGAATAAGTTGGTTAATAGTGTTGTTCAAATTTTTTATATTGTTATTGATTTTTTTTGATGTGCTTAGACTGTCAGTTATTGAACATGATATGTTAAAATCCATAGCTGTAATTGTGGATTTGTCTATTTCTCCTTTTATTTCTGTCAGTTTTTGCTTCATTTATTTTGGAGCTATATTATTAGCTGCATAATTGTTTAGGATTGTTATGTTTTCTCAGCAAATTGACCATTATGTCTTCATGAAATGCCCTCATTTATCTCTGGTTATATTTCTTAATGTATGTGGTCTGATGATAATATAACCATATCAGTTTTATTATGATTAGCATTTGC
This sequence comes from Avahi laniger, assembly GCA_963575035.1. Lineage (NCBI taxonomy): Eukaryota > Metazoa > Chordata > Mammalia > Primates > Indriidae > Avahi > Avahi laniger. Next base: position 7,802 of record CAUYSK010036128.1, read on the forward strand.
TTGATGTGTCCTTTGCAATATGTTAGACTTAAATCTGTCTGGATTTTGTATTGAAGGCGTGTTTCTTGTAAATATCATGTAGTTTTTCTTGTTGTTAAATGTAGCCTAATAATCTAATTTTAAATGGTATGTTTATTTAGTTCATTTGTGTTTACTGTAACTATTAATATGATTCGGTTTAAGCCTTTTATATTGCTGCTGCTTCTTTCCTTTGTATTCCATGTTATTTGTTCCTCTTTTCCCTGCTCCTTATCTTCATTTAGATTTACCAAACGTTTTTTATTGCATCCTGTTTTCTTGATCTTTTAGCTATCTCTTCTTGGATTTTTTTTAAAGAGATTACGTGAGGGATTACAGTATATATCTTTAACTTTTTATGATTTAACTTGGATTTTTACCAACTGTGAGCACTGTAAGGATCTTACACTATTTAATTCTATTTATAGTTCTCTCTTTGTTTTCTTAAAATTTACCTGCACATATATTAGTATATATTCCACAACACATTGTATTAATCTTTTTTTTTTTTTGCGCTATTTTTAGTAAGGGGGGGATCTCGCTCTTGCTCAGGCTGATCTCAAATTCCTGACCTTGAGCGATCCTCCCGCCTTGGCCTCCCAGAGGGCTAGGATTACAGGCGTGAGCCACTGCACCTGGCCTGTATTACTCTTATTTTAAGTAGTAGTCAGTAATCTTTAAGATGTTAAAAAAATTTTTTAAAAATTTACCCATATATTTACTACTGCTGATATTCTTCATTCCTTCTCACAAAATGGTGTTTTCATCTGGGATCATTTTTTTCCATGCTGCTGAACTTCCTTTGAAGTATGCATCTGCTAGCAATGAATTAGCTCAGCTTTTGTTTTCTCAAACTGTATTTGCTGTGATTTTTGAAGATTATTTTCCCTGGTTATAAAACTAGATTGACAGTTCTTTGAGTATTAAAGATGTTATTCTGTTGACTTTTGACTTACATTGTTTTTCATGAGAAATCACCGATAATTCTCATTGTGTTTTCCTTGGAATGTGCCTTTTTTTTTTCTGACCTGGCTGAGTAAAAATCTTTATCTTGCTTTTCAGCATTTGACTATGATATGCCTAGGTGTATGATTTTATTTGTATTACCTTGTTTGATTTTGATAAGCTTCTTGAGTCTATATGTTGATGTCTTTCATTAATTGTGGAAAACCTTGTATTTCTTCTTTATTCACTTTTTTAGGGGGACTTTAGTCTGTATGTTAGATTGTTTGGTATTATCCTCCCTCATGTCTCTCAAACTGTGTTCTTTTTCTTTGTCTCTTTGTTTTGGTTATTTTTTCCTTTGGTTAATTTATGTTGACCTGTCTTTAAGTTCATTAATACTGTCTTTTGCTATGTCCAGTCAGCTTCTAAGCCTAGCCAGTAACTTCTTAATTTTAGATAGTGTTTTTCCATTCTAGAATATCCATTTGGTTCTTTTAAAGATACTCCATTTCTCTGTTGAAATTTTCCATCTTTTCATTTATTTTTTTCTATCTTTGCCTCTTATTTCTTTACTTATACATAATAATTGGTAATAATAGTTTAATAGCTCATGTCTCTGCTAACTCCAATATCTGGGTCATTTGTGTGTCATTTTAATCATTTTACTGCTTTGATTATGGATCACATTTTCCTGCTTCTTACATGTCTCAGCATTTTTCTGTTGAGTTTAAACATTTTTCTGTTGTGTTTGAAAGAACTATAGAGGCTAGAGTAAATAATATTTTTTCCCAGAGAGGGAAAGCCTTTTCCTGTGTCAGGTAGCTATGATGAGGGGCTGATCACTTGAATTTGATGAAGTGCTGAAATGGATAAGGGCTAGGTTATAGTTTTGTTTATTTCAATTCACATATATTTCACATATCTGGTGTGTATGTCAGGCTTCTTTCTTTAGCAGGACTTTGGGATCAAAGCACCATCTTGCTCAACTCTATAACCAAGCTTCTAGTCTCCTAGGTAGTTGCCATCATGAACATGAATAGTCTTGTGGGGAGAATAAGTGGGTAGGGAGACCTTGCTTTAAATTTTTGGTTCCTTCATCTTCTATATTAAGGATTGATAAACCATGGCCTGCAGGCTAAATCTAGCCCACCACCTGTTTTTGTAAATAAAGTTTTATGAGGACACCGCCAAATTCTCTCATTTTTATATTGTCTGTACTTTTTCTGCTTTCATGCTATAAGAGTAAAGTTCTGTAGTTACAGCTGAGACTAAAATATTTATTATCTGGTCCATACAGAAAAAGTTTGCTAACCCTTGTTCTATACTGTCAAGCCAATTCACACATTCATTAAAATTTTTGTGGATTTCTCTTTATCTCAGTAGAATCTGTGCTTATGGCAGGGCAGTAGTCTTTCTATTCATGCTTAGACTAGTAACTGACCATGACGGTCTTAAATTAACTTCATATCAACCCTTATCCTAGAGCCCTACAATAGATTTCATTTGGTTTTAGAATAAAGTTCAAAGTTTTTCATTAAGTCTGCAGAGTCCTTGACAATATAAATACTGCCTGTTTTCTCAGCCTTTTTTTTTTTTTTTAAACACTTAGTAGCCTTTTTCATTTCCCTCATTGGTCTTCTCAGCCACCTCTATCACAAATTCCATCCAGTTACCCCTTTTATCCTTACAATACATAACACTCTTTGAGAGTCATTTTACTTTATTTGCTTGGTTTTATTTTTTGTTTGTCTTCCCCAGTAAATGTAAGCCCTGCAGATTCACTCTCTTGCTCCCAGCATCTAGAATGTTGCCTGGAAATTCATAGGTGTTTGATAAATATTGGTTGAATTAATGAATAAATATACTATTTTTTCTGACTTGCTCTGACTTGTCCTCACCTCCATCCTGCTGCCATGTTAGTTTTCTCAAAGGATTAATAAGAGGTTAGATCAGGTCAGGTCATGCCAAACTTCTCTAGCCTTATTCCCTATAATTCTTATTCAGAAACTTTCTACTTTTATCCAAGTCAATCATCTTAATGCCTTATATTTTCTGTACCCCTTTGATCATGACATTCACCTTGTCTGGAATATACTTGCCATTTTTACTGGAATCATGTCTTTAAATCCTACTCAGTCATAAAAGTCTAGCTTATATCACACTCTGGTTCACAGTGATCATTCTTTTGCTTTACCTATTATCCTTCTTATTGCCTAATGTGAAACTTAGTAATATAATACCTTGTATTGTTTATGAACTTTCTAGAAATGCTTCCCTAATGTGGCTTAACTATCCTAAGGGAAAGGAATGTATACTTTCTTTTATTCCTATAGCAGTTCATACTGCCACTATATTTACATTTATATTGTATGTATCTGTATTTCATTGAAAAAGAATATGAAGTCATATAAACTTGTCTTCAATGAAGCATTTGTTCATTTACCTTACATCTGCATGTGTTCTGTGTTTCACAAAGGAAAAGGACTTTTACATGTATTACCTTATTTAATCTGTATAGCAAATACCACCACCATTTAACAAATGAGAAATAAAAAGTCTTGTCAAAGATTATACAGCTAGTATGAATAGAAACCATTGAATTCTCACTCTACATATGTGGCTGTCACTGAATAAATAAGACAGTTGAGTGGAATTAAGTCTAAACTGAGCTCTGGAAACTGTGTCTTTTCTTTGAAGTAGCAACTGAAGTCTTAAGAGATTTTTAGTTGCTAAAGATTGTATCAAAGTAACAAGTAGGCAAGAGTTTGGTGGCTTGTGGTAGAGTTGAGAAGGTTTTATTTTTTAAAACTTTGTGTGAATTTTTGCTCTCTGATTTTTTTCTTGTTTTTCATGGAAACATGTTAAATATGGGTTCCTGGTGTGTGTTATGGGTTGATTTGTCAGTTTCTTGTATGTCTTATTTGAAAAATCACCCTATCATACCTTAAATGTAAACTAATTAACATTAGCATTTCTCCATGGCTTTCCTAATTATCAACTGTATGTTAATACAGTTGGTGCTAATTTTTAAAAGTATTCCTGCAATAGATCATTGGTCTCTTTTTATCTTGCCCATATACTCCTACAGTATTAATATTTACTGAAAATTTTAGGGATTCTCTACTAGAGTGACACATATGAAGACTAGAATTGTGGGAATGAAGTTTGATAATGCCTCCATTCCAGTTGTTGATGCCTTCTCCATTTTTACTGGCTTGAAGTAGAATATTTGGGGATGGGTGGGTGGGGAGAAAGAGTTGGTAGGTAGAATGGAATGTCAAATAGTGAAGGCTATCATGAAGAATTTCATCAATAAGTTGCCAAATGTAGTCTTTAAATAAGAGAGATCAACATAAGTTGATTAGAATTCTGTGTCCTTCCATGATTCTGTAAGATCTGTTCCTGATTCTGACTTCATTTCCTGTAACTCTACGTTTTGTTTTTGTTCACTCCTTTCAGCCACATTATCCTTCTCCTGCTTTAGGACTCTTATGCTTGCTGTTCCTTATGCCTAGAATATTATTAACAGTTAGCTCTCTTACTTTATTGGTGTCTTTGTTTAGAGTCACCTTCTTGGTGAGGTATTTCCTGGCCTTCAGATCTAAGATTTGGACCCCTTCTTTATGTCCCCTTTTAATTTTGTCCCCCACTCCCCTGCTTTTGTCTCTGTAGCAATTATCATTATTTATCTTATATCTTGTTTTTCTGTTTTATTATCTGTTTTTCCTATTGGAATACAAGTTTATACTGCTATATCCTTAGCACCTGCCTGGCACATAGCAAGCACTCAATAAAATTTGTTTTATGAATGAATAACATTTTAAGGAAGGTAACTCTGGCATCAGTATATAGGATGGTCTGCAGAGAGGAGAAACTAGTTAAGAGATGATGAAAAGGCTAAAGAAGTGACAGTAGAAATAAAGAGACAGAGGATACATAGGGAAGACATTTTTGAGATAGAATACATAAGATTTGGTTACTAGAGTGCTTGGGAAGTGAAAAGAATGGGAGGAAATAATTTGTTCTGAAATTTCTATCTAGAGAGACTGGCTTATTGGTGTATTGCATTGCTCCAGGCCCATATTGGAAACTCAGTGATCATATATTGAATGAATAACTATCCAGAGCTAAACTATTACCTTTTGCATTAAATTTTGCTTTCAAATGTAATTTATTTAGGTCTGTGGTTTATTTCCATTCTCTGGGTTTCTTTCTAATTTACCCTTATTCCAACTTTAGGATTATGCTTCCCCAGTACAATAGGATAACTTAATGTCATAAGCCCTTTTTACCCCTGCAGTGTAATATTTCAGCCTAAAGATTTTTTACCTGATTGTCCAGTTTTATAGTTGGTACTTTCAAAGTTTGCTGCTTCCATCCATGTTGGTGAAGAAAGACAGAGAAAGCTATGTAGGGATTATGCTGTCCGCACACACCCTTTTGTGACTAATTCTTTCCAATTTAAAGGAAGTAAGTTTTCATTTTTATGTTTAGTTTCTTCCTATCCTCAACTTGGGCAAGGTGCTTGGAATTTAAAATAGTGATTTTTTAATACTGATTGAAGTTCCCTTGATAAAACTTTCTTTTACAGAGCTATAGCTTACAAGAAACTACTTTCATAAATTATTATTAATAATTCAAGCTTACATTAATATTTTAAACAATAAAATTTTTAAAAGATTAAACCATTTAACCTGGTTTACTTTGGGCACTGTTGCTGAAGATCAGTTACTTTAAAAATCCAAGTACATATCAGATATGCCACTTATAATCCTACATTCATAAATTTGAGAGTGTGTTGACATGGAGTAGAAGACTGTTGAATTTAGGAATGTTGTTACTACGTGGAAGAGTGATATCTATAAAGAATCCAAAATGAAATGTGTCATGAGAGAAAGAAGTGGATTTTTGGGGGGTGGAGGAAAGGAGGGGTAGGGATATTTTGCTATTTGGTTGGTTTTATGGACAAAGCAGGTATTATTCTTATAAGTTCACTCTTGTGTTCTTACAGTCTTCAGAATACAATTTTGGAATGCCAGAGGAAAATAACAATGAATTTTAAAATAAAAGATAACAATGTCTTCTTACAAAAAAAAATTGGAGAGTGTGCAATGAAGAAAAATAAATATTTGAGTAATAGATTCTGATTTCTGATTCATTTAAATAATGAATTAGATATATAATTTTGTTCTAAATGCTATATTTTTCATATAGTGTATTTTGATAAATTGCAATCTTTGTACCAAGTTAAAATTATAAATTATTTTAATATTGCCAAATTTTTCATCTGAATATATCTAGTTTTTTATTTTCTCAGAAAACTTTAAATATTTCAAATAAAAACTATTGATCATAGATTTGTGCTTTTGCAAATTTGTGGTATTCTGCACCATCCCCTTGTCTCTTCGTGTATGATATATTATACTTACTTCTGTTTTTTTGTGATATACAGGAATTTTAATAAAAACCCATTGATGTACTCATAATAGTGAAAAGTTAATGGTAGAGCCAAGAAATGATTGAGACATTAAAAGGAAAGCAAACTTATCTTTTTGAAATTGGTATGTCACAGCAATCACAGACACCTTGTCCTCAAGGATCTCTAGAATACATTTCCATAAATGGGAAGTATCTTTAGTACAAGTTTTATGCCTTACTTTAAAGAAATTTAATAACCAGAATTTTGACCTTAAAAACAAGTTCCATACTCCCCACCCTACTCCATTTTCATAGTTTTTTCCTATTCTGGTTTTATTTGACTTCTTGGAGAAAACAGGTTAATTTACTTTTTTCCAGATTTAGAGTGCTCTGACTTAGAGTCATGATTCTTTCATTTGTCATTAAGTTTCTTGCCATCAAAAATCCTGGTTCTTGGCCAGGCATGGTGGTTCATGCCTATAATCCTAGCACTGTGAGAGACCAAGGTGGGAGAATCGCTTGAGGTCAGGAGTTTGAGACCAGCCTGAACAAGAAAGAGACCCTGTCTCTACTAAAAATAGAAAAAATGGGCTGAGGCTGGTGTCGCGTGCCTGTAGTCCTAGCTACTCCAGAGGCTGAGGCAGGCAGATCGCTTGAGCCTGGAAGTTTGAGGTTGCAGTGAGCTATGATGATGCCACTGCACTCTAGCCAGGGTGACAGAGCGAGACTCTATCTCCAAAAAAAAAAAAATCCTGGTTCTTTAGAGGACTTCCTGAGGGATCTTTAATGCCCTACCAAGACAGAGAGTAAGCTTGTCATGTTTCTAAATGGAGGTTGAAAGAGCTGGGTTTTGTGTTGTGTTTTCCTTTAATATGAATTTTTAAATATTTTACTTTTAGGAAGTTGAAGGAGCAGGTAACATTAAAAGTGTCATCTTACTAGAATGAGACTGAATGTTTTGCATGTATGGGGAGGCAAAACTTTACTTCTACTTTCTTAGAAGAGAGAGTAGACCTCTTAAGGTCTCCAGCTAGGCCTGAGAATTAAATTGATGTAAGACAGATTAATAGGAGAAATGTATGCCCCCATAGGAAAAAGAAGACCCAGAGAAGCAGTCAGAGCTGAACATTTATATGTGCACTAAGTTGGACAATGAATAGTACGTTCTGAAAAAGTGACAGAGCGGCTTGGGCAAAGAGCAGTTAATCATGGAGAAGGGACTAGGAATATAAGCATTCCTTTAACCAAATTTATACAGATTTCCATTGGCCTCAACTCCCATCTCTGGTGATAACAAGGTTTCTTTTCTCCTGGTATAGAGAGGGCACCTTTCACATCAGAGTTTAATCTCTGCTTTTCAGGAAGAAAAAGGAACATCAGAGTGTGCCCTTCTTGCATCTGCTGTTTATCAAGGGCCTTTAACTCAAAATAATCCTTATGCCAATGTTACATATTTTGGGGTGGCATATTCTGCCACTTTTCATGTAGTAACTCCATGATTGAACAACTTTCTAATGAAATATCTTTTGTAGAATTACTTCATGTAGTCAATAGGATATATCAGCGAAGTAATAGTGAAAACCCACTTTCTATAAAAAGTGGTTTTACTATCTGCACATGTGTATTGAAAGTATTGAAATATTCTTATGAAGATTTAAACTTTGAAAAAATACTTTGTTCATCTCTTCATACCGTTGATTCAGATTCAGCATACACTTAGTAAATTGTTTATTTTGTACTATATTGAGTACTTTAACCAAAATTATACTTGTATATTACATAGTCTGTATTAGCTTGAAATGTGTAAAAAATTTGAAAATTTTAGGATGATTTCCTTTTGCTCACTAAATATTTTATTATTGGGAGCCTTTAGTTTTGCTTAGGAAAGAACTTGTAAATAACATTTATAATTATTGTAAAGCTGCTTAGGCAGTAGTTTGTGCCAGACCCACTGTGTCATTGGGAACAGAAATATCTCATATCCATTTTGTATCCTTAGTCCATAGCATGATATTTCATAATAAATATTTGGCAAATGGCATGAATTTTCTGAAAAGGTCACATTATTTCAGTCTTTTTTTTTTGTCATTTAAAAAATAAATATAACTAGTTCTAAATCATTTTGAAATAACTTGACCACTGTTTATAAAAGAACGGTGCTCTCGAATAGAACTTTCTGTGGTGATGGGTATATTTTATAAATCTACATTGTCCGATACTGTAATGGAAAGAACTTTTGGCTGTCTCCAAATTTGGTTCATTAATTCACTCCACAAAGATTGTTTAGTGCTTACTGTATATCAGACATTGTTAGACATTCTGGGGATTGTTCCTACTCTCAGAGAGCTTCAAAGTCTAATAAAAGGGAGAGATTTCTAAACCAACAGTAACAATATACTTGGAGGACAGCCAGGGAGGAGAGGAGAATGCAAGTTGAATTTTGAAGGGTAAATTTTTAGGGGTCCAGATAGAGAAAGCAGCATTTTCCAGTAAATAGAGATAGGAGACTATTGTGGTCCATTCTGGTAACTGCAAGAATTTTCCCCATTCCTGGAATGTATGGTGAGTTAGAAAGTTGCTAAAAAGAATGGGCAGTTAATCACTCATTAGTTAATGCCATGTTTTATATGCCATGGTAAAGAGTTTGGATTATATCCTTAAAGCTACAAGTGAGCCACTGCAGGGTTTTTTTGTTTTTTTTTTTTGTTTTTTTTTTGAAACAGAGACTGGCTCTGTTGCCCTGGCTAGAGTGCTGTGGCGTCAGCCTAGCTCACAGCAACGTCAAACTCCTGGGCTCAAGCAATCCTACTGCCTCAGCCTCCCGGGTAGCTGGGACTACAGGCATGCGCCACCATGCCCTGCTAATTTTTTCTATATATATATTTTTAGTTGTCCAGATAATTTCTTTCTATTTTTAGTAGAGACGGGAGTCTCGCTCTTGCTCAGGCTGGTCTCAAGCTCCTGACCTTGAGCGATCCACCCACCTCAGCCTCCCAGAGTGCTAGGATTACCGCTAGGCCACCGCACCTGGCCCACTGCAGGGATTTAAACTGGTAAGTAGAAAAGATTTTATTATCTAAACTCAGTCTTCCTGACCCCAGATTTATTAAACTTGGAGTTTTTAGAGGAAATAAGAACTTGATGTTAAAATTTAAATTTGATTAGATCCTATATGATTTCTTTCCTGGTCAGTTTTGTTTGCTATTATAGGAGTTAGAATGGTTATAGTTACTGAAGATCCAACTTAAAGTGACTGAGACATTAAGGAGATTTATAAATTTATATAACTAAAAATTCTTAAAGAAGGAAGACTGCAGATAATGTAATTCTAAAGTTCAACAGCATCATCAAGGACTCAGTTACTTTCCCTCTTTCTGCTCTGCCATTTTCTTTCTACTCTGCATATTGGTTATTGTTTGCAGGTTTGTCCTTACATTACTGCAAGAGGAATTTGGTACCTTAAGCTTTTACACGCACACAGCATTGTTTAAAGACTAGCAGAACAACTACCCCTTCTTGGGTCTCCTTTTAAGATGAAAGAAAACTTCCCTGAAAGCCACTCCTTCCCCTCACCCATTTACCTCACATCCCATTGGTAAAGTTGTATCACATAACCTTTCTTTCACTAATTAATGAATTACAAATGTTGTTATTAAGATTCATTTGCTAATCAGGGTTCAACCCCTGAGGCAAGGGAGAGAACCAGCCTCCCTTGAAACAAATATGTAAAATAAAATCCGGATTCTGTTAGTATGAAAGAAGGGATTGGATAGGCAACCAGTGGAGTCTGTCACTTTGTTTTTCTAACCTAGTTATGGATTTTGTTTATTTTTAAAATTAACAGTCTTTTCCATATGAAGAGTTAGAAGGACAAGCCCAAATATAGGAAAAACAGGACCTCCTTAAGTTTGTTAATAATACTAATATTTTGATATGAAGTTTGTAGGAATGTAGAGTTGTTGTGATGTAAATTAATCTCTCTGAGGCTTACCACTTTGAAGACTTGGTTTCTGACCTGCAGAGCAGGACTGGGCCCCAAACCATAGGATTTTAGTATGAGAGGCCCTGCCTAGGAAACCTACCACCTGATCATCCCATAAGATAGATTTCTATAATTGTTCTTGACCAGGGGAATTCTTTTCTATTCTGGAGTAGGAGTGGATAGGAGATTTGCTCTTACTAATTTTTTCTCCTGAATATTTTCTTTAGTAACATGAATCTTTTTTGTGCCTTTTCAAACTCAAGTATTAGGAACAGATTTGTGTCCTTTTTTGCTGTCACCATCCATCCTAACCACAAAAGACTTGGCTGGGGAATGTTCAATAGAAGAAAGATAATATTGAAGAAAAAATGAAATTTTTCAAAGTAATAATGCCTTGCTGTACTTTTTTGCTTTCAAAATTTATATTACTTCTCATTCTTTTAGCTGTGGTATTATTCATATATTAGTCAGTGAGTGCAGTCATTTACTTACTCAGAATATTGTATCACTTTGCCATTCTACTTTGTTCCTATCTTGAAAACTGATACCAGACTAATAAATCTCCTTTCTGTTAACCTTCCAATTGATCATGCTCTAAGGCTAAGGTACTGTTACATACTATTTAGGTACTACTTTCTTCCCTTCCTCTCTATGTTATCTTTCTATTCCTGATTATATGGTGAGCACTTACTATGGGCCAGTTAAAGTACTCAGGGGTATAGTTTACTGAGAAATGAAAGTCATAGCCTTTACCATATTATACTGCATGGCATAAGTAAACCAGTACTATTAAAAATATATGAGAAGTATTATGATAAAGTTCTACAGAGGGTAGTATTGGCATGCAAAAGAAGGACTCGATCTCAGACTGGAAGGAAATGGAACAATTCTTGCAGGAGGTGGTGACTATCATTGAATCAATCTAATAGTTAGCCAATTTGAGAAATGGGGAAAAGGAAGTTTTAGACATAGGGTACAGCAAGTAAAAAGACAAGAGGCTGTGAGAAAGCTTGACATTTAGTTAACTGTATACGGGTAGTTTGGTACTCTGGTTGGCTCCTATTTGTTATGTCTAATTCTTTTTATACGTCTGTTTCTTTCTTTTCTGACTCTGCACATTAGTTTCCTGTGCTATTTAGCTCAAATAGTGGAACATAGCTACCAACATTTGAGTTTTATATCTTACAGTCCAGACACCCAGAGGAGGATACTGAATCAATTATTTTATTTTCAAATCTGTAAGGTAGGTTAACTCTGGCCTAACTTAAGTCTGGTATCTACCCTTGGACAAGTCAATTATACTTTGAATTAGGATGTGGGTGAGGTTTGTGATCATCTCAGCTCGGGTTGGGTACCTATCCCAGTGGAAATCAACTGTGGTAGAGGAAGGGAGTTAGTGGAGAGAGTGAAGGCAGTTCCCGGAAAGGAGTGTGTGTGATGGTGAGTAGGCAAAGTGACACATGTCATCTTTGGGGGCTATTGCAGCAGCATTTAGTTGAAAGATAATGAGGGTCTGAACTAAGAGGGTAGCAGTAGGAATGGAGAGATATCAAGAATAAACTAAACTTGATGATTGATTGGTTGTAGGTCAAATGGAGGAGGAACCATAGTCTTATTTTTTATTCACTGAACAAAAATATTTTCTGAGTGCTTGCTATCTGCTAGATACAGTTAGAGCTACTGGGGATACAGCATGTGATAGATCAAGTTACTAAAAGAAAACCTTTTTCTATACTCACATTTCTGACACCAAATGTATGGGTTTTTCCTTTACATAAATAATTCTCCAACTCTTTGGACACCAACTCTTTGCGTGTCCTACAATTCAGTTTTGACACTAACTACCTACAATTTGTCAGACCCCAGAGGTTAAGGGCTAGTCTCACAGACTACCCCCCCCACTTTAGACACCAATCACAAGTCCAGGCCTCCTGTACTTCTGACCTCTAAGCTTTAATTTGAGGGTGTCCATGGCCCCGTCCTCAAATTCAGTGGTTTGTCAGAAGGGCTCACGGAACTCAGGAAAACATATTTACTGGTTTATTATAAAGGATATTACAAAGAATACAGATGAACAGTCAGATGAATAGGTACATAGGACGAGGTCTGAGCACAGGAACTCTGTCCTTGTGGAATTGGCGTGCACCACCCTCCTGGCATGTGGTTCACCAACCTGGCAGCTCTCTGAACCCTGTCGTTTAGGGTTTTTATGGAGGGTCCATTGTATAGGCATAATTGATTTAATCATTGACTATTGGTGATTGAACTCAATCTGCAGTCCTTTTCCCCTTCCTGGAGGTTGGGGAGGTGGAGCTGAAAGTTCCTTCTAATCACATGGTTGGTTTCTCTGATAATCAGTCATCTTATTATAATAATGTATAGAAAGTTACTCTTACCACTTCTGATTTTAAGACTGTAAGATTCTAAGGGTCTTAGAAGCTCTTGTGTCTATAACTGAGGGACTAAGAACAAATACATTACTGAATTTTTTTTTTTTTTACTAATATTTTGTTGAGGATCTTTGTTGCTATGTTCATAAAAGGATATTGGTCTGTAGTTTTTTTTTTTTTGGTAATTATCTGGTTTGATATCTGAGTAATTCTGTCTTTATAAAATGAATTGGGAGAGTTTCTTCCTCTTCTGATTTCTAGAAGAAATTGTGTAGAATTGGTGTTGTTTCTTTAAATGTTTGGTAGAATTCACTTGTGAAAACATTTAGGTCTGGAGATTTACTTTTTACAAAAATTTTTTAACCACAAACTTTATTTAATAATTATAGGAGTGTTCAAGTTACTGTTTAATCTTTAGTGAGTTTCAATAGTTATCAGGTATTTATTAAAAGATGTATTTAAAAAACCGGTTGCTACTACCCAATAGCAATATGACCTTGGGAAAGGTACTTTAGCCTTAATCTCTCTGGTCCTCAATTTGTTCATCTGTAAAATCAAAGGGTTAGATATATTTGTCTTTTTTAAGGTTTCTCCCAGTTTTTAATTTTTATATTCTTTTAGGGTATATGTAGGGTATATGTTTGAAGTTTATGCGAAAGCATTGTGAGCCTCTGTTTCTGGTTTCATCTGTCATTTATTGAGCATTGGTTTATTTAAATTCACTTTGCCTTTTAATAGATAGGTTTTATATTTTCTTATAATAAATGTATTGTTGATGAAAGGTATGGGTAGAGGCAAGCCTGTTTATGCATTTATACTTGATATACTTATGTATGTAAAAAGTTACTTTCATAAGGTATTATGTAAGAAGATGTAGGACATATCATGTGTTAGTTTTTAGTGTTATATTTTCTTTAAAAAATTAAATTATTAGTTTTACAATTTCAGAAATGTTAGAAATGCAATTCTCTTTTGGTGATCGTACTTCTCAATCTTGATGATAAAAAAAGTCATTCATTTTTGGCTGCTTAATAGAGACAATGTCTGTGTCAGTATTTTTTGTAAAATCATTTTTAAAAGGTGGCACACTGTTATGCATTCTGTCCATTTGTTGGGTTAAAGCAAAGTGAAAGTGGCATACAGATTTACTGCTGAAGGAGACATTAAGTTGCAGGCTGCAGCTGGAGGATTTTACGTAGGCACCTGTGGGTTTGAGTGCGTTCAATATACAGACTGCAGTAGGAGGCTGGCACTGACTCTGCTGACTCCAGTACACTCCTTCACTGCTGTTCTGCCGATTTCTCTACTGTCCAGAAGACAAACAAAATGGTGCAGCACACACAGGGCTTGGGAAAAAAATAACCGTCAATATGACCCAGAGGTGGGTTCGCTACACGGAACAGGAAAGAAAATTGTTAACAGGATTAAAGGCTTGGACATAGTTCAGTATGTCAGGTGTCTTTAGTTGTTTTAATGTTTGATTACGGCCATTTAAAACTGAAACTGTTATAGTTCTAAAATCTGCATGCCTTCTGTATCAAGGTTCAGGTATATTGCATGTGTAACATTAGTGAATGCATGCATGGTGGTTTATAAACAGATATTTGTGCTAAATATATGTAATGTGTTTATAGATACGGATGTGTTCATGAAGGTTCTTTTGTATTAACACTAGATTTTTTTAAAAACTAAGCACTTACAGGTTTTATGTTTTATCTGTTGCATATTTGTTACAGCTCCTGTAAATGTCTTTTTCCTTATATTGTTCATTTTATAATAGCAGGAAGCATTAGTAGAGCATTCTGTAGTGAGATATGGAAAATCAGTAGAATGAACACTGGAGTTGGCACTTCATATTTTATTGATGACTGTAATGCAGTGTGAGTTCGTATTGCACAGTCATGATTTAAATGATTATCTCTTTTATGAAAGCAAAATGTTTGTAAGAACGGCCATGTTGTAGACAGTGAGTATAAAATAAAGGAGAGGAAGTAGGGCAAGTACAATTTCTCTGTCCTTGATTTCTTGAACAGTGTTCAGCATTAACTCAAGGCACTATCATTTTAAAAGTACAGTATAGAAACAATTGAACATCAAACATAGAAAAAACATGGAGGTTTATTTTCCCCACCCCCTGCCGGAAGCACTTTGCATATGTACTCATATATTTTGGGTTTGGATGGCTGTATGTTAGTAGGGAACTGTCCATTTGAGACAAGATATGTTTACTTAAGCCACACCCAACAGATTCAGCTTTTTTATGTGTTGAGGCATTATTTTAATCCTGTGCTGATTTGTAATCATCATCTGTGGGATGCCTTTGAGTTGTAAAAAGAAAGAAAATACTAGATTCACAGGTCCCAGCTTAATATGTTTTTGAATATTTGAGTTGCTGTATTAAAAGTGCAGAAGAGGAGTATTTAAGTTATGCAGCATTATCTCTGGCAGAGAGAGAGAGAGTATATTTGTATGGTTCCATTACAAGTGTAATGCAAGTAGTCTCATCATATAGGTAACACCGCTGTTGGCATATTATTTTGGTTAGCATTACGGATATAAATTGGGATATGATATTCAGAGTTCAGATTTTCTTATTTAAGAAAATATTTGTCCAAACATTTAAATACTTAATTTTTCTATGCTTTTAAAACAATTGGAAAGGATTCGGCCTGAGCTTTAAAAATCTGTTTATAATGTTTTATTCCATACTAAAGATATTTTGTATGTGATAAGAATTAACAACTGTATGCTGTCTGCCACTGTGTTGGATTACTTTACCCACTTTACTGTAGACAAAAACTAATAAGGAATCAGCATTAATCTTAGTAGTCTGCACAGTGCTCATATTGTGTATTTTCAAAAAAATTTTTTTTAGATAGAACAAATTCTATCTTCTCCGCAGGAAAAAAACCCTCTCATCTGTATTTCTTTGATTTTATTGAATAACGTAGAATAATATGAGATTTTTATGTGCCAAATTTAGTGGCAATAAATAGCTAACTATAGATTGAAATATACTATTATTATTAGAATGTTTCATGTATCTAAAATGTTATATAACCCTGATGGAATGTTGCAGATGAAACAAAGAAATCTGATTGGTTCTTCGCAAGATACAGCAGCCTTGAAATCCATTCTAAGTAGAGGCTTTCACAGCAGCCTAGGTGGTTAGTTAGCATCATGGTAAAAACAAAAATACCTTGGAGATGGGGAGGAGTTTGAAAGAGAAAATGAAGTTGCCAAAGCACTTCAGTAGTTCTTATTGAATATTTTATTTCCTTGAAGGCTTCTTTCCCCTCCCTTCAGCCTTTTTTTTTTTTCTTTTTGACTTTGCTGATTGTTATTATACTTAAAGGGAGTGTTATATTCTATTAAGTTAACGAACTTTCTAAATAGTATTATGTAATGAACCAGAAGAGCCTCTCTTGAAAGAGTTTTAGGTTAAGTGATAGAATGGGTTAATGAATAACATAATTTCAAAGCACTTACTAAATATGGATGAGTGGGACTTGTTGGGGGAAGGGGAAGTATGTGATGAAAAGAAGTTCTGAAGAACAGGACACTAATAGTAACTCTCTGGCCTCACCCTTCTCCATCATATTAAAATTGCATTAGATAATTTTTCATGTAAGACTTCAGCTATGCTTGGTGAGGGCACATTGTTATTGACATTCAGACATTCAGACAGCAGGATGTTGCAAGTCAAAACAGGTGGAGAATTGTTTGCTTTCTGCTGGCTATTAGAAATACCCTTGAGATGTGAGAATAATGTATGTTAGCTTTTATGTATTTATTATTATTGGCTAGATGGTCTGCTGGAATATGGTTGTAAATCACAGTACCAAATATGCAGTCCTTCTGTGCTTCGACAGAAAATATTTAAAATAGCCCTATAGTATATTCTATTAAAATTTGAAAATTCTTACATTCGAACAGTAGCAGGTCAACTTCATTTGTAGGATCTGGGGAAGGAAAAATTACTGTGAGCAGGAATGAGTATTTAATGAAAAAATGAATAACATTGAAAGGAGGTAGAGAAGTATCATAAAAGAAAGCATATTTAAAGAGAAATATCCACCATATAGATATAACCTTATAAAATCGATTGTATTTGGTAGATTCCGTTTCTGTGCTTATTTTCTAAATTATCCAATATGCTAATAGATTCAGGCTGAAGGCAGCTGGCTGCAAGTGTTACAAGCTAAAAACAAAATGGCTGGCAAGGATTAGTACTGTAAATTTGCGATGGAAAGCTGGATGCAATTAAGATATCTTTTGTTGAAGGAGACTGTTACGAAGTAAGATGATGAAGGAATGACTATTGTATGAGATGTTTGTGACAAAGAAACATTTTATTAAAATGTACAAATTATTACAGCATAAAAACAAAAGGTTTTACACTATAAATAGAATAATTCATTTTCAGCTAAGCAATAAAATTTCTTATTACTAATCATTTAGCCATTATTGTCTTTGTAATTCTAAAACCTATGTAGTTTCTAAGGGTATTATTTATGAACCTTTCAGGTTAACAGTGTGGTTAAGGGTAAAGGAAATAAAAAATGAAGAATTTATTCCATTCTTGGAATGAGGGGAAATTGAGAAATAGGTTTCTGGGAGTTTTATTTATTTCTGAATCTTTTAGATAAGCCTACATTAAGGATGAAAGAAAATGTAGAGATAAGAATGAAAATATAGTTAATAAGATGACAACATTCTTAGATTTGCATTGTAGAAAAGATTTTTCTCTGTATAACCATAGCTGTTTCCATTGATTTTTAGCAATTGTTGAAAGATTACATGGCATTAAAATTGTTGATAGGCTTGGATAAATTGAAAAATAGCTTTAGGAATTAATAACTTAAAAAGATTGAAGACAGCACATTAGCTTACATGTCTATTTCTCATAGTGAAATGGTTATATACTTTAAGGAGGCAAAAGTGTAAATTTGTCATCTCCACTTCTCTGGTGCATTGTACAATGCCCCAGCACTTACTAGGTTCCTGGTAACTGATACATGAATAATAGCAAATGTCTGTACATACTTACATAATTATACTAATTTAATTTTCACAACCTTGTGGTATAAATTCTCTGATTTTACTCATTTAACAGATGAAAAAATGAGGCAGAGAGAAAGAGGTTGAGTGACTTGGGGCCAAAGCCACACAGTAAATGGTAGAGCCAATATTTGTTCTAGTGTGTAGTTCCAAATTCTTTCATTGTCTATTCCTCTAGTAATTGAAGATTAAGATGTATTAGCATTGTGGCAGAAACTGCAGAGCAGAGAAAACCTCTCTACCACATCTTTCAAAATTGCTTTAACTGATATTTTGTTTTCTAAAATCCTTTTTCAATCATTTAGTTATAGCTGATGGCCATTATCATCAGCTAATGAAGATGTACAGTTCTAAAAGGTACTTAAAAACCTGTAGCAAGTATATTGAGAAAGCCGTGGGAAAGTGCATAAAGCTTTCTGTACTCCTCAAAATGGCTACCAACACCTAATCAGTCATCAAGTCCAGTCGATTAAAACTTCTGAATATTTCTGAGCTTTGTCTTCTCTTTACCTCTTCATTCTCCTTTCAAGATTCATTTCATCTTATCTCAACTAAATTATTGTATCTCCAATCTCAGTACCATTAAGTCTGTTCTCTATTTTGCTGTAAGAATGGATTTTCTTAAATGTGAATCTGATTTTTCTAAAATATAAATCACAGTAGCTTTCAAAATAAAACATGGCATGACTTTTCACTAGTTCTCATTGCTTTTACCGTATCCTCACACAGATGCACACAGACATAGATAATATACAGACTCAGACAGATTTAGAATTTGGTACAAAAAAGAAAAATTGATATTTAAGTTTCCATCAGAGATTAAAAATCCCCAGTATAAATGTATCCATGAACAATTTTTAGTTTAGTATTAATGTGTTTTAAAATTTATTAAATGGTATCATTTTCTCTGTATCATTCTGCAGCTTGGTTTTTTTTTTTTTTTTGCTCTTATTGGTGTATATGGACCTAGTTTGTTTCTTTTATATATTGTATAGTATTCAATTTTATGAACACATTTCCTCCATCCATTTCCCTCCTTATGTAAATTAGAGTTTATTTCAATTTTTGTGTTGTGTGTGTGTGATTACAAATAATGCTGCAGTGACTGTCCTTACACACATATTTGAATTTTTCTAGCAGCTAAATTCACAAATGGAATTGCTAGGATGTAGATTATTTGGATTTTCACTTTTACTAAATAATTTCTCTACTATGTCATTGTACCAATTTGTATTCTTCTCAGAAGTGTTTATTTCTGTTTTGCTATATTCTTGCCAACATTCATTTGGTCAGACTTCTTAATTTTTCCAAATTTGGTAGGTGAAAGGCAATATCCTACTGATTTAATTTGTTTCCCTAATTTCTAGTGAGGTCGAACATCCTTTCATATGGTTTTTGGCCTTTTAGAGTTCCTCTTTTGTTAGTAGCCTCCAAATATCCTTTGTGCATTTTTCTGTTGGATTATTTGTCTTTTTCTTATTGATTCATTGGAATTCTTTGTATATTCCTATGCATAAAGCAAAATCATTTGGCCCATAGGCCAAATCCAGCCTGCTCCCTGTTTTTGTGTGGCCTGTTAGCTAAAGATGGTTTTAACATTTATAATATTTTCAATGATTTGGGGAAAAAAATAAAGGTGAATAAAATGTCACATGTGAACATTATATGATATTCAAATCTCAGTGTCCATGAATAGTTTTATTGGGATACCGGCACATTCATTTATTTTCTTATTGCCTATGCCTGCTTTTGTGCTACAATGGCCGAGTAGCGTAGTTGTGACAGAGAAACATACAAGGTTTACAAAGTCTAAAATATTTACTCTTTTTTACTGAAAAAGTTCCCAGACCCTTGTTCCACATTGATCTTTAGTCTGTGACATTTATTGCAGATACCTTCTCTCAGTCTGTTTTTGGTTTTAGGACCAAAATTCCAAGTTCCTTTTAAATAGAAGTTTAAAATTTTAATTTATTCAAATTTATCATTCTTTTTATTTGCCCTGCGTGTTATTTCAAGAATCTTTCTTTAGTCAGAGACCACAAATATATTCTCCTGTATTTTCTTGAAATAGTTTTGAAGTTTTATTTTTCACTTCCAGATTGTTAATACATTTCGATATTTTTCTTTTCATGTTTTGGTAAGGGGATTATGGTGTGAGAAAGGGAGCTAATTATTTTTTCTCATATGGAGAAAGCCAATTTCCCACCTTATTTGTTGTTGAATAGCCATTTCTCTCTCCAGCGATATATAATGCCAACTTTCTCACGTACTAAGAAACTGTGTTATTTGCATAGGAGCCTTTCCTGGGTTCTTTTTCAGTTCTTATTCTTTGATTAAATATTTCTCTATTCTACATGGTCCTAATGATTTCTATTAGCCAACTCATTGATCATTGTTGTCTTCACTTTTCCTAGTTCCTTGGGAGAAAAATACAAAATGTAATACTCAAATAAAAACATTACTAATAACAAGTTTAGGGAAAGGAATACTGGTTTTGAATTTTGTATATTGCATATACCAAGGTCATGTTGTTAGCTTTAATAAGAGAGTTTGATCTCGAATTTCTGTTTTCATTGCCATTATTATCATAATCAAATAATATAGTGCAGGCTAGGTATCCACAAGTACATGGTATTACGCTAACTACTTTAAAAAACATATTTATGTGTAACCAGTAAAAACAAAGTACTATTTTTGCATAATAGGATAAATAAAGTATAATTCATTTGAAAAAACAAATTTGAAGCCTGTTTAGATAATGTATGATTCTTTGGCTTTTTGTTACTTTGGTTTTTCCATGATGTTAATATATTTAAACATATTTATCATTCAAAACAGAAAAAAGTTATGTCTTTTCTGGGGAGGTGAAGTGGAGGGGAGAGATTTGATTTTTGGTCTGTCAGTAGCTGTCATTTTATATTTATAGGGAGTAAGCAATATAAGGGTTTATTTTATTGTGAACCATATGACATAGTAAAATAAAAATTCTCAATTATTAGTGTTTTTGAAACTTCTGTGTCACCATATATGAGGCAGGAATTTTGAATGAAAAATATTTTATCCTGACTTCTCAGATATATGGTAGTTGTTTCTCAGGTGTTTGTTTGCTTTAGACATCTGAAGGGATCAGAAACTGAGAGCCATTATTATGAAAACAGAGGTAGATCTGATTAGAAATGAAACTGGAAAAGTAGAACCTTATAGACTATGTTAATTTTTATCTCCTCTAATGGGAGATCATTTAAACAAATTCTGAGTATTAAATGAGGTAACTATTAGATTTGTGTTTCTAAATGATTATTTAGCTGCTTTGTGGATATATGTTGAGAAAAGAATGGATATAGGAATGAATGCAGGTTGAAGATGGGACAGGTCAATGGATTGAAGTGATATTTAGGAGGGAAAATCAACAATATTTGGTGATGAACTCATCCAGATGGGGAGCTCTGGAAAGGATCAGGTTTGAAGGAATGAAAGGAAGTTTAGAATTTCATGTTTGGATAGTTTGAGTTTGAGGTATATTTGAGACATCCAAGTGGAAATTTCAAAAAGGCAGTTATTATGTAGACAGTCCTTTCCAATTTATGTATGGGTAGGAAAATGGGGGCTCCCCAGTAGAATAATGGATTTAAGCATATATAGGAGAGGAAAAATATCTTTCCTCACCCATCACTAGGTTCATGACTGAGACCCCTATAATAAAAGACAAATTTGTTAACAAGAGAAAAACATACAAATTTGTTTAATAAATTTTATGTGACACCGGAGCCTTCATAAGGAAATGAAGACCTGAAGAAATAGGTAAACTTCTATATTTTTAATGCTAGATTTGATGAAGAAGTGGATAGCTGTGAAGTATGATTAGATAAAAAAGTATGATCTAATGGTAATAAACTAAGGAGAGCTTACTTAGCAAGGCCTGTTTATTCAGATTCTTCTCTGTGTTCTTGTGTCTTTAGAGAATAATCTTTTTATGGTTTCCTTACTATTGGATATGTCAAGATGTTCTAGGTTCATCTAGTACATTTCCTTTCCTAGACCAGCTAGTTCTTTAAGAAGTCCTGTTTTCTTTTAACAGAGAATGGCATTTCAAGATCACTACCTGTGTACTAGGGATGGTCATTGCTGCTGGATCAGTCACTGTTACTAGGCATTTTCAGTGGACAAAGCCAGGATAAATCTGTAACTTACAAGATCACGCTAATGTTTCCAATGGAGATTCAGTGCTACATAGTTTTTACTTAACTTCTTCTGTATTACATTCGTAATTCCTTTCTTCCATACTGAGAATTCTGGTTCTCAAGGGTATGATTAATTATTTATTTGCTTTATCTCTCCTTGTGAATATGGTAGTCTCTGTATTATCACCACCAGTTTCTGAAATCAGTTAATTTTTTTGTTGTTTATACTGTCTCCATTCTTCCCTCATTTGTTTATGGTTGTACTATATCTACATTGTCAAATGATGTAGTGATTACATACAATTTCTTTTTAAAAAGTGTGCATTTAGTCTTAATTTTGCAAGCAATTGCATATTTAGTGCTTACCGCCAGTTCTTGTTTTGATGTCTCTCTAGTTACTTTCATGACTTAAAGTTCTTTTATTAGTAGAGCTAGGAAGATCTAATGCGAACAATATTCCCTGAGTTTTTTGCATGTTGTTAGCAGTTTTGTCTTTACCCTTTATACTTAAAGATAAGTTTTACTATTTGTAAAATCCTTAGCTTAAATTTTCTCTCTTTGTGTATTTTAAATATATTATTACATTTTCTTATATTATTTTTCTTTAAAATCATGTGATGTTTTGCCTAAATGCCCAAAGGATTTTTTTTTCCTTTTTCTTTAAAGGCCAGTAACTTTAGTAGAATATATCTTGATGCATTGATCTAAGTTGATAATCTTCAGTACACAGGGTTTTCTTGAAATATGTAGTTTCATGTAATGTGTATATGTGTGTGTATGTATTTATACATCCATGTATAAATGTGTTTGTATATACATATATATATCTATATGTATATACATATAGGTATATACATATAACTGTATATACATATAAACATAAAACACATACATACACTTTTTTTCTGGAAAACTTTCTTGAATTATATTAATAGCTTTTCTGTTCTTACTTTGATTTTCTTCTTTAGGGACTCCTATGTGTCTTTTCTCTGGATCATCTTTGCCTATCTTCAGTGTTTGTCAGTTTCTTGCAAATCCTTTTTAATTCTTTTCTTCTTTTTTTTTATTTATTAAAAATTTTCCTCTTTTTTACCTTCTGTTTCTCTTAGTCATTTTGTTACATTCATTTGCTTTTGTGTTTCTTCCAGTTTAGTCTTCATTGCTGACATCATTTTTTTCATGTTTCTAATTCTTACTTGATTTCTGTCTCCTCATTTCTAAGTTTCTCTAATTCTGATTTATGTTGCTCTTTGATGTGTTATCTAATTTTCTTAACATTTTTAGCTCTTTTTGAAATTGTACATTGAAGTTTTGAATTATACATTATAGTTTTGGTTTTTTTTTTTTTTTTTGAATAAGACTTTCTGGCATACTTTCATTGAATATAAGAACATTATGATACTTTTTATTCTTTTCTTGTCTTCCCTCTCTTTGGAATTTGACCCTGATACTTTCCTGTTGATCATTTTTATTTGAAATTAGTTTTCCCAAGTATTTATAAGGAGGCATGTCATGGTACCTTTTCTAACTCCATATAGCTTCCTCTTCTGTTGTTTTTTGTAAAGTGTTAAAAAATATCTCAGCTTGCTTTCTGGCCCTGTTTTCCTCTTTTACTTTGATTTAGACCTTCTCTTTTCTTTATCCCTTTTGTCCCTGTTCTGCTGAATTTTGATTCCATTTCTAGCACGTTTCTTTTTAGCAAAGAGCCCCAGCTTGGCAGGTCAGTTTAAAGAATACATATTGACTATTGCGGCGTTTTTTGAACATCCTCCTGCAGGTCCTGTGTAAATCATTTGTTATCAGAATGGGCAAACCCCTTCCATTGTCAGCTACTGTTATCAAATTAACCCTTTGTATTTTCTTGTGAGTTGCATTCTGGTGGTTGCCATTTTTGTGGTCTGTCCACACACCCTGTTCCTTCCCCCTATTTTGTCTTGTACAGATGCTTATAACACAGGTCTGTGGCTGTTTTATTTTTTCTTATCTCCACCCATTTATATTTTAAGGTTGTAAAGATACTTTGTGTACGGAGGAAAAATCAACCGTTATCTTCTACTATACTCTCCACGTGGAATATATCTGTGACCAGATGCATGGGGGCATTTTTCCCCACCAAGCAATTCTCCATTTCTCTGAAGACACCAGCTGGGTGTGTCCTATAATTCACTTCAATTCTGATACTACCTGGAGTTAAAGTCAGATCCCATTGGTTAAGAGCTCAGTCCCACAAGACTGACACCCACTTCAGATGCCAGTTGCAAGTCTGAGCTTCTAGTACTTCTGACCAACGGGCCCTTAACCCCTCCTCAAGTTTGATCATTTGCTAGAATGGCTCATTAAACTCTGGGAAACACTTTACTCATGCTTACCTGTTTATTATAAAAGAATATGACTCAGGAATAGCCAGGCAAAGTATCAGAGAAAGAGCATGGAACTTCCATGCCCTCTCTGGGCACATCCCTCTCCACATATTCAGCAACCCAGAAGCTCTGCGAATACTGTAGTTCAGCAATTTTTATGGAGGCTTCATCATGTAGGCATGTTGAATTATTAATTCAGTCTCATCCTGGAGGATGGAGGGTGGTGGAGCTGAAAATTCTAAGCTTCTAATCACGGCATGGTCATTCTCGTAGCCAGCCCCCATCCAGTAGCCCATTAAGAATTGACTCATTAGAACAAAATACACTCCATCACCCAGGAAATTCCAAAGTCTTAGGAGCTCTGTGCCAGGAACTAGGGGCAAAGACCAAAATATATATATTTCTTATTATAAATCATATCTTGTTACCCAGTATTACTATAATTCTTATCCATGGATAGTTGTTTTGCTATCTAATTGCTCTTATGCTACTTATGTGGGAATTTTGGAAGATGCAAAAAACTATTCTACTGCCACTACCTTCTCACAATTCTCCTCATAATGTTTTGAAAATGCAGAATTCTAAACTAAAATTTGTTTTCATCACATTGTCTAACTGATTTGTTTAAAATCTGTTAGCTCTTCCCTACATTTTGAGTTGTTAAAGATGCTAGACATCTGTCAACTATGTAATCTTCAATATGTGTGGACAGATCCTACATAATGATTGTTCATGCTATCACTTTAAAACTACATGAATCAGTCGTATAATTAACTCAAAGAAAATCTAATAGAATGAAAAATTAATTTGTTTCCACTTAATTTGGAGGAATAAGAAAGAATTATAGTCTTTATAATAAAAATAGTATGAAACAATTATATAATCATTTCATTGTAGAAACTCTCAAAAGTACGTTGAAAGTGTTTCTTAATCTCTTAAATGTGATCTAATATTATTGCATGAATACTCTGACTCTCCTATTAAAAAACTCCTTGTAGAGAGAACCTTATTTTTATCATCTTTTCATATATTTGTTCCATATTTTCAAATGTATTTCGTTTTAAGTGGTTGGAATACAAAAATGATTATTGATGCATTTTATTATTTGTGGATAATCTATTAAGAAATCTCCATATACTGTTTATTTCCCCTAGATTTATTAAGGCATAATTGACAAATAAAAATTATGTATATTTATTTATGCATGTATATATTTATGGTGTATAACATGATGTTTTGATGTAAGTATGAATTGTGAAATGATTAAATCAAACTTATTAACATACCCATTGCCTGAAACTTTGTTTTTTTGGTGAGAACATGTAAGATCTACTCTCTTAGTAATTTTCAAAAATATTCAACACATTATTATTTACTGCAGTCACCATGCTGTACAGTAGACTTCTAGAACTTACTCTTCTTATCTAACTGAAACTTAATACCCTTTGTGCAGCATTTCCCCATTTCTCCCCCTTCCCCCCTAGCCCAGCCACTAGCAACCACCATTCCGGTCTCTGTTTCAATTCTTTTGACTTTTTTTGGTTCCAAATATAAATGAGATCATGGGGTATTTGTCTTTCTGTGCTTGACTTAATTTACTTAGCACTGTGTCCTCCTGGTTCATCCATGTTGTCGTAAATGATAGGATTTCCTTCTTTCTTAAGGCTAAATAGTATTACATTATGCTGTGTGTACTATGTGTATACATACATATATATACACACACAGAGTACATACACACACCCCACATTTTCTTTATCCATTTATCTGTCGATGGACACTTAGGTTGATTCCATATCTTGACTATTATGAATAATGCTGTGATGAAAATGACAGTTCAGATATCTCTTTGACATACTGATTTCATTTCCTTTGGATATATACCCAAAAGTGGGATCACTGGACCACATGGTAGTTCTATTTTTAATTTTTTAAGGAACTTCCATACTGTTTTTCATAATAGCTATACTAATTTTATTTCTGCCAACAATGTACAAGAGTTCTTTTTTCTCCACATCCTCACCAATACCTGCTTTTTTATCATATTGATTATAGCCATTCTAACAGGTATGAGGCGGTAGCTCATTGTGGTTTTCACTGATGAGTAGTGATGTTGAGCATTTTTTCATATACCTGTAAGCCCTGTTTATACCTTCTTTGGGGAAATATCTATTTAAGTTCTTTTCTCCCTCCCTCCCCCTATTTTGGAGACAGAGTCTTGCTCTATTACTTGAGTTAGAGTATAGTGGCATCATCATAGCTCATTGTGAGATCAAACTCCTGGGGCTCAAGCAATCCTCCTGCCTCAGCCTCCCAAGTAGCTGGGACCACAGGCACATGCCGCCACACCTGGCTAATTTTTTTATTTTTTATTTTTTGTAGAGACAGGGTCTTACTGTGTTGTTCAGGCTGGTTGCACATTTTTTAATAATTTGTTTTCTTGATACTTAATTATTTGAGTTCCTTATATATTTTGAATATCAGATATATGATTTGCAAATATTTTTCCTGTTCTGTGGGTTTTCTCTTCACTCTGTATTCTTTCCTGTGCAGGAGTTTTTTAGTTTGATGTAATTCCATTTGTGTATTTTTGCTTTTGTTGGCCTGTGCTTTTGGAGTCATATCCAGAAAATCATTGACCAGACCAATGTCAAGAAGCCTTTCTCCTGATTTCTTATAGTTGTTTTATAGTTTTAGGTCTCACATTTTAGTCTTTAATCCATTTTGAGTTGATTTTTGTATATGTTATGAAATAAGGATCTAATTTCATTTTTGTCATGTGAATATCTAGCTTTCCCAATTGTATTTATAAAAGAAACTCTCCTTTTCCCATTGTGTGTTCTTGGCACCTTCATCAAAGGTGCTCTTTATTCTGTTCCATTGGTCTATATGTCCCATTTTTCATGCTGTTTTGATTACTGTAGATTTGTAGTATATTTTGAAGTCAAGCAGTGTGATGCCTCCCGGCTTTGTTCTTTTTTTTTTTTCCTTGCTCAAGATTACTTTGGCTATTCACAATCTTTTGTGGTTCTACATGAATTTTAGGATTGTTTTTCTTATTTCTGTGCAAAATGCCATTGGAATGTTGTTAGGGATTGCATTGACTCTATAGACTGCTTTTATAACATGGGCATTTTAACAATATTTCTTCTTCCAGTCCATGAACACATACTATCATTTCATTTGTCTTTTTTAATTCATTTCATAAGTGCTTTATGGTTTTCAGTGTACAGATGTTTCATCTCTTTGGTTAAATTTATTCCTAAGTATTTTATTTTGGGGGGAATACTGTTATAAATGGGGTTTTCTTGATTTTTGGATAGTTCATTGTTAGTTTACAGAAATGCGACTATTTTTTCTTTGTTGATTTTGTGTCCTGAAGCTTTACTGACTTTGTTTACTATTTCTAACAGTTTTTTGATACAGTCTTTAGGATTTTCTACATACAATATTATGTCATCTGCAAACAGACAATTTTACTTCCTCCTTTCCAATTTGGATGCCTTTTAATTCTTTTCTTGACTAATTGCACTGGCTAGGACTTCCAGTACTATACTAAATAGAAGTGGTGAGATGATCTATCCTGGAGAATGTTCCATGTGTGCTTCAAAAGAATATATATTTTGCTGCTGTTGTATGGAATGTTCTGTGTATGTCTTTTAGGTCCATTTGGTCTATAACATTGTTCAAGTCTGCTGTTTCTTACTGATTTTCTCTCAGATGATCTATCCATTGTTTAAAGTGGGGTATTGAAGTTCCCTATCATTATTATATTGCTGTTTATTTCTTCCTTCATTTCAGTTATTAATTACTTTGTATATTTAGGTGCTCCAATGTCGGGTGTATAAATATTTTTGATTATTATGTCCTCTTGATAATTGACCTCTTTATCATTATATAATGACTTTGTCTCTTGTGACAGTTTTGACTTAATGTCTATTTTGCAAGATATAACTATGTTCTCCTTTTCTCTTTCTCTTTGGTTACCTTTTGCATGGAGTATTTTTCCTTTCCTTGATTTTTAGCCTGTGTGCCCTGATAGCTAAAATGAGTTTCTTGTAGTTAGCATATAGTTGGATCTTGTTTTTAAATGCATTCAGCTACTCTTTGTCTTTTGATTGGAGAATTTAATCCATTTACATGTAGAATAATTATTGACAGGTAAGGACTTAATGTACTGCCATTTGTTAATTGTTTTCTGACTTTTGTAGTTCCTTTGTTCCATTTCTCCTCTCTTGATGTCTTCCATTGTGATTTGATGATTTTTTTTTTTTTGGTAGTGTTATGCTTTGATTTCTTTCTATTTTTCTTTTGTGTATCCAATATAATTTTTTTTTTTCTTTTTGGTTACCATGAGGCTTACATAAAACATCTTACAGTTATAATAGTCTGTTTTAAGCTATAACAACTTAACTTCAACTACATACAAAAACTGTACATTTTAACTTCTCTCACATTTTATGTTATGGATGTCACAGTTTACATCTTGAAGATACTATGTATTCATTAACACATTATTGTAGTTATTATTTTTAGAAACTTTAGTATTTTAACTTTTGTGGTAGAGTTAAAAGTGATTTATGTATTATGCCATCATTACATTACATTTATGTATTATGCCAAGTATTCTGAATTTGATTATGTTTTTACCTTTACAATAAGTTTTATACTTTCATATGTTTTCATATTGTTAGTTAGTGTCCTTCTGTTTCATCCTGACATACCTCCATAGCATTTCTTATAAGGGAGGTCTAGTGGTGATAAACTCCCACAGCTTTTCTTTTGTCTGGGAATGTCCTTATCTTTTTTTTAGTTCTGAAAGACATCTTTGCCAAGTAAAGTATTTTTGGATGGCAGGTATATGGTTTGTTTGTTTTTCTTTTTCCTCTCAGCTCTTTGAATATGTCATTCTATTCTCTCCTGGCCTGCAAGTTTTCTACTGAGAAATCTGCTGATAGTCTTATGAGTACTCCCTTGTATGTGATGAGTTGCTTTTCTCTTTCTGTTTTCAAAATTTTGTGTCTTGGACATTTGAGGATATATGATATGTCTCAGTGAAGATCTTTTTATATTTAATCTTTCTGAGGTTCTTTGAGATTAATTTATCCGATACTTGTTTCTCCTCCAGATTTGAGAAGTTTTCTGTCATTATTTCTTTAAATAAGCTTTCTTCCTCTTTCTCTGCTCATTCTGGACTCCCACAATGTGTACATTGGTCCTCTTCACAGTATCTCATAAGACCTGTAGATTGTCTTCCTTTCCTTCCCTTTTCCTTTCTTTTTCTTTTCTTCCCTTCCCCTTCCCTTTCTCCTTCCCCTTCCCTTTCCCCTTCTCCTTCTCCTTTCCCTTTCCCTTCCCTTTCTTTCCTATAGTCCCATAGCTCTCTGTGGAAATTTTCAGTTCAGTCATTTTTTTTTAGCATCAGAATTTCTGTTTGGTTCTTTTTATGGTTTCCATGTATTTGTTGAACATCTCATTTTCATGTATTGGTTTTCTGATTTTATAATATTTATTTGTCTGTGTTCCTTTGTGGCTCATTGAACTTTACTTAAAGATGATTATTTTGAATTCTTTTTCAGTTAATTTGTAGATCTTTGTGGTCTGTTACTAGTCCTTTGGTAGAATCATATTCCTGTAATTATTTGTGATCCTTGTGTCCTTGTGTTGGTGCCTGTGCATTTGAAGAAGTAGAAACCTATTACAGTCTTTACTAACTGCCTTTGGTAGGAAAGTCCTTCATCCTATTTAGCCCATCCAGAGATTCTGGGCAGGCCGTCTACCTGGGTCTCTGGGTGACTTTGCAGCTGGAAACTTCGGGCAGGTTGGCCTGGCACCTGGGTCTACAGGAGCCAGTCTGGAGCTTGGGTCTACTGGGGTGGCCCTGGAGCTTGGGTCCACATTGGTAGAGTCTGCTGGGGCAGGCCTGGAGCCATTGAGTGGATCTGCAAGGGTGGGGCTGGAGCCTTGGTCTCCAAGGGGACAGACCTGAAGCTTGTGACCATAGAGGCTGGCCTGCAGCCTGGGTCCACAAAAGATGACCTAGTACTGAGGAAAGCCTTAAACCTGAGTCTGTGGTAGCTGGCCTGATGGTTGGATGGGCCTGGTGCCTGGGTCTGTGATGAGGGCTTGGGTCCTGGGGCCATGTGGCTAGCTGGAGCCAGGCTCTGCAGTGTACATCCTGGTGCTGGGGTTTACTGGGATGGGCCTAGACCTGAGTTGGATGGAGCCTAGGGTGAGAGATGCTAGCTTGACAAAGGATGGACCTGAAGTCTGGGACCATAGGGCTGCTCTGGAGCATGGAGCTAGCCTGGAGCCTGAATACTTGGGGGCCTACTTAGAACATCACTTTACTAGAGCTGGCCTAGAAGTGCGACAAGCCTAGAGTCCTGAGTATGTTGGGCCACTAGGACCCAGCTTGGTGGTGGGGCAGATTTGGAACTTGTGGCTGCAGGGGTCAGCCTGGCACCTGAGGTTGTAGGGGCTTGTCTGGCCCTTGGGTGGACATGAAGGCTAGGTCCACAATGCAGTTCAGAAATTAGGGACCAAGGCACAGAAAGAGATATCTTAAGTAGAAGCTCTCTAGTTCTCATTTGAGGAAAGGGAAAAGAGTACAATCTACTCTTAATATGCAGAGTGTGCAGATGCCCCTCTCCTTCACCTATTTTTTGAAATTTTCTTCTGCCCCAGCCTCCTACCTTGATAGTGACAATGAGAGCTGACATATGCCAAAATTCTGAGGAAGGGGAAATTTCCTCTCTGATCCGTGGAGCTATGGTCCCAAAAATGTGGGGCCAACTCCTGTTGCTTTTTTTCTGTCTTCCTACCACTGGGCCACAAACACAGATGGTAGTTATGAAATACATGGCAGAGCAAGGTTACTATAACCCCAGGTTGTGACATAGTCCCAAAAAGAGGAGTCCTGGAGCTGGAAAATACTAAAAGGATTGCAGTGAGGGGGGACTTAAGAAAAGTCGCACCATAAAGTTTTAATGAACTCCTGGGCTCACTTCTGACCTTCACAGGTGTGGATCTGATCTTAGACTTAGACTTTGAGAACTGACCTAGCAGATCATTTCCCAGGACCCCAACTGGCCATTTGGTGCCACACAGGCCGACAGATGTGATTAGCACTGCAAAGGCTTTGAAGAATGTAACTGACATTTCCTGTAAGATTAAAAAAGACCTGGAGCCTGTGGGATGGATCCAGCGCCCAACAATCCACAGCAGAGCCACCTAGTAACCCACATTGGAGCCTCCAAGTGATCCACAGCAGAGCTGAGTTGAGGGTACCTGCTCCTGAGTCCCAGCCCTGGCCCTGGGCAAGACCACTGTGGCCGATTTGCTCCACTGGTTTCCGGACATGCCATTGCTGCAGGGAAAGGAAATCTGTGCCAAGCAAGTTGTAAGTGCAACTCTGCCGGAGGAAAGTTTCCCCTGAGGCTGCTAGCAGGAGTAGGCGCAGGTCTGGCTGTCACTGGAAGAGTTTATCCTGAAGCCACTGTAAGAAGGAGATATTAGGAGGGCAAAAAATGGCAGATTAGAAGCAGCTCATGAACCAAGTGGGTTTCATCCCAGGTGGATGCAAGGGTGGTTCAAAATACATAAATCAATAAATGTGCTTCAACACATCAACAAAAGCAAAAACGAAGACAATTTGATTATGTCAATAGATGCAGAAAAAGAATTCAACAAAATGCAGCACTCTGTCATGATAAAAAAAAAAAAAACCCTCAACAAACTAGTGATAAAAGGAACACACCTCAGAAGTATAAAAGCCATATGTGATAAAACCACAGCCAATATCATACTGAATGGGTAAAAGTTGAAATGATCCCCCCTAAGAGCCAGAATAGGATGAGGATGCCCACTGTCACTACTCCTATTCAATATAGTGCTGGAAGTCCTAGCCAAGGCAATCAGGCAAGAGAAGAATATTAAGGATACCCAAATTGGGAAAGAGGAGGTCAAACTATCCCTCTTCACTGACGATATGATCTTGTATCTAGAAAAACCCAAAGATTTCACCAAGAGTCTCCTAGAATTCATAAATAAATTCAGCAAAATCTCAGGATACAAAATCAATGTACATACATCAGAAGCATTTCTACAATATATACTAATAACCATCAAGCCGGGAGTCAAATCAAAGACTCAATACCATTCGAAACAGATACACAGAATATAAAATACCTAGGAATATACTTAACCAAAGAGGTGAAAGATCTCTACAAGGAAAACTATGAAACTCTGAGGAAAGAAATTGCAGAGGATACAAACAAATGGAAAAACATATTATGCTCACGGATAGGTAGAATCAACATTGTTAAAATGTCCATACTTCCCAAAGTGATTTACAAATGCAGCACCATCCCCCATCAAGTTACTGAAGTCATATTTCACAGATCTAGAAAAAAATAATTCTATGCTTTGTTTGAAACCAGAAAAGAGTCCAAATAGCCAAAGCAATCTTAAGGAAAAAGAACAAATCTGGAAACATCACATTACTATACTATAAAGCTATAGTAACCAAAATAGCATGGTATTGGTACAAAAATGAAGACATAGACCAATGGAATAAAACAGAGAACCCAGATATAAGACTACCTACATATACCCAACTGATCTTTGACAAAGCAGACAACAATGTACACTGGAGAAAAGAAGCCCTATTCAATAAGTGATGCTGGAAAACTGGATAACCACATGTAGAAGAATGAAACAGGACCCCTACCTCTTACCACTCACAAAAATTAATTCAAAATGAATAAAAGACTTAGATGGAAGACATGAAACCATACGAATTCTAGAGGAAAATGTAGGAAAAACCTTCTAGATATTCGCCTAGGCAAAAAATTTATGAAAAAGACCCCACAGGTAATCATAGCAACACCAAAAATTAATAAATGGGATTTGATTAAATTAAAAAGCTTTTACAGAGCTTTACACAATTGCAAAGATATTGAATTAACTCAAGTGCCCATCAGTTCATGAGTGGAATAATGAAATGTGGTATATGTATACCATGAGTACTACTCAGCCATAAAAAAGATGAATTAATGCCTTTTCCAACAATCTGGATGGAATCTCCATTCTCCTAAGTGAACTATCTCATGAATGGACAAACACCACGTGTACTCACTATTAAATTGGAATTAATTGGTGTGCACACAAGTGCACAGAGGGAAGTAAAACTCAGTGGAAAGCAACCATGGGGTAGAGAGGAAAAGGGGAGGGGAATAAACTAACCTAATGGGTGCTGTGAGCACTATTTGTGTGATGGGCACACCTATAGCCAGGACTCAAGCATTATAAAAACTATTCATGTAACCTAAAACATTTGTATTCCCTTAATATTTTGAAATTTAAAAAAAAGATTGAAAAAGACTTAGAGTCTCATAATTTAAAACACTAAAAATGCCCCAGTACAATTACACACGATATTGATATACAACAAACTAGGAAAATACCAGTTTGCAAGGGAAAAGACAATGATGCCAACTCCAAGATGACTCAGATGTTGGAGTTATCTGACAAAAATTTTAATGAAGCTGTTATAAAAATATTCCAATAAGCTATTATGTGAGTCCTGTTGAAATGAATGGAAAAATAAAAAATTTTAATAAAGAATAGGATATGTAAAGAAGAACCAAGTAGAAAGTTTAGAATTAATATAATAACCCAAACAAAAAGCAAACTTGTTGGGTTTAGGAGCATGCAACAGAGTCAGTCAACTGAAAGATCTGTAGAAATTTTCCAAATGTAAATAACAGAAAAAGATAGGTGGGAAAATAGAGTCCCAGGGATCTACAGGACAATAACAGAAGGTCTAGATTTATGCCATTGGAGTTCCAGAAGAAGAGAAGGAAGAATGTGTTGCTAAAACAATATTTGAATAAATAATAGCTGAAAATTTGTCAAATTTGGCAAACAACACAAACTTGCAGATGCAAGAAGCTCTCTGAATCTTAAACAAGATAGTTATAAAGAAATTCACACCTAATCACTATTTGATCAATCTTCTGAAAACTAAAGATCAAGAAAAAATTCTCAAAAACAATCTGACACATTACTTATAAAGGAACAACAATTCTAATGCGTATAGATTTCTTGTCATAAAACATGGAGATCAAGAACGTGGCAAAAATAGGCGAAGATATAAACAAGAATACACAAGCACTAAATAGACAATAAATGTATGCTCAGCTTCATTATTAATGAGGGAAATGCAAATTAAACAAAAACCAGATACCAATTTACATTCTTTAGATTAGCAAAAATAAAAAGGCCTGATTAAGTATTTGTGAGATTGTGAGGAAATGGGAACATTCACTTTTTGTGAAAGTAAAAATTAGTGTAACTATCTTTGACAGAATTTGGTTGCTCTTATAAAGCTTTTATAGTGTATAATATAATAATTTCACTTGTAGATATTGAATATATGCATAAGGAGCTTATGTACAACAAAGTGATTGAACGTGTCCTAAAGGAAATGGTTCCGTGCAGGCCTCCTTGAAGTACTATAAATTTGAAATCTACCTAAATCTTCGTTAGTAAGAGAAGAGAGGAATTGTGATGTATTCATTGAGTGGAATACCATTCCAGAGTTAGAATGAATTATATAGAACTACATAAATATTAAGTGAAAATGGCAAATTGCTGGATGATATGAATAGTATTATGTAATATAAACATTTGTGGAAGCATATCATGTTATAACAGTATAAAAACATTGATCTGATGTTATATATTAACTTAGTGTAGTGGTTACTGTGGGGAGGGATGAAGAAAGGGAAATTGTGTTGGAGAATTACATAAGAAGATATCAAGTCTATATAACCAATAATGTATTAGTTTTTTAAAACAAATTGATACAAATATGGGAAATTTAAAGATTTGTTAAAGTTTGATAGTTGCTACATGAGTATGCATTGTTTTTCACTGTATTTCTTCATATTTAAAATTTTTTTCATGATAAAAAATTAATTTTAATGTTTAGTTACAATAATTATAATTATTATGAACATGTAGAGCAGGTTTTCTCAGCTATTGGCACTATTGAAATTTTGCGTCCAATAATTCTTTGTTGCGGTAGGCTCTTCTGTGAATTCTTGGATATTTAGCAGCATCCCTAGCCTTTGCCCATTAGATGTGAGTAGTACCCTCCCAGTTATAACAACAAAAAATGTCTCCGGACATTCCTAGAAGTCCCTGGTTTGCCCCTGGTTGAAAATTACCAATTTAGAGATTACAAAGTGCTATCACATGTATTTGCTAATTTGAACCTCACAACAACCTTCAGAGGAAGATGTTACTTTGCTCTCTCAGTTTTAGAGATAAGAACACTGAAGCTCAGAGAAACTCAGCTAAAAGTGGCAGGTATAGAACAAAAACTCAGGTTTTGTTATGCCCACCTATCATATTTTTGTGTGTGTATGTACATAAGTATATATTCCCACACATGCCCTAGTAACCCTAAAATCTAAAAGCAGAATACAAATTAGATATTCTAAGAAGTTACTTTTGTATTTTTTTCCCACAGGAGTATTTATTGTTTCATATCACCTCTAGCAATGTTGTGATGTCTCTCTGATTCCATTGTGCTTTATTCATGAAAACTAAACCCACAACTAAAGGACACCTGGAGCATTGTAAGGGGGAAGGGCATGCCTTTAACTCTCACTTGGGTGAGGCAAAGACATAAAGTGTAACCATAAGGTTTGTACTCTCATAATACCCTGAAATTAAAAAAAAAAAAGTGAGTAAATAGAGTAAATCATCTACAGAGGACTGTTGTATTTTATTCTGCCTGCATCTTTATTTTTTGACATGCCATATTGTTTTTATTCTGCATTTGGAGAAAATGGGTTACCAGTAGAAATTTTTGCTGGGCTGCTAATATTTCCTTACTAACCCTCATGAAATATTTATATAAAATAGTTGCTTACAGAAATTTTTATAAATGGATTTTAATATTTAAAATCCAAGTTTAGTTTCAAATTCAGACTGTAGAAATGGTGTACAGACACATTAGTTTTTCATGAAAATAGGAAATAATATTACAATGTAATTTATATTATGGTTTTCAATGATGTTTTATTTAGTGTAGAAGTAGAGTATTAAGACTAAATTATATCCTTAGTTATATTTACTATGGAAATGTATATATGTATTATATAGTACACTTTATTGTACATAGAGCTAATGAGCCTAAGATTGCAGCTTTGATCCCTTTAAGAACCATAAGCTTTACTTAGGGGGAAGAAAAGACATTCATGATGCAGTGGTGTACTTTTAGTTACCTTTCAAGTGCTTTTCTGGGTTACAGGGAAGACTGAGATGTAACATGTAATTAGGCAGTAAAGTCTTCTATTTCTTTGGGCTGGCTTTTGGTAATTCTTACATTTTACTCCCAGAAAGATCACCTACAGAGAGCCAAGAAAAGGGTCCTTGAGCCCATGCTGCCATTAAACTTTCAGTGGCCCTTGAGTAGATTAGACATCGTTTGCAAAACCTTCTTCTCATCCTCATTGCCCTTACTTACAAATCATTTAAGTCATTCCTTTTCACAGAGATTGCTTTAAGTAGCCTTCTAACTAATCTCCCAGCCTTTAGATCAGGTTTCAGGAAACTATTTCCAACTGACCAAATCCAGGCCACTTTTACATGGCCCATAATC
Source organism: Avahi laniger (assembly GCA_963575035.1). Lineage (NCBI taxonomy): Eukaryota > Metazoa > Chordata > Mammalia > Primates > Indriidae > Avahi > Avahi laniger. The sequence goes on from CAUYSK010036128.1 coordinate 44,833, forward strand.
TAAGAATGATTTTTATATTTCTACATAGTTGAAAAAAGTTAAAAGAAGAATAATATTTTATGATATATGTAAATTATATGAAATTCAAATTTTTATGTCCATAAATAAAGTTTATGGGCTTTATGAAACAGAACCATATGTGTTCACCCAGCCAGGATTGAAAATCACCGCTGTAGTCTCTCTTTATCCCAGTATACCTCTGCACTACTACAGGGCTATGTTTTTAAAATGCAAATAATTTTAGGTAAATGTATTTAAATATTTGAAAAAATATATTAAACAGGTGGATCAGGGTTCTCATTTGCTTTACACAGTGTAATTTCTGTAACAGCATATGCTGGCTAACATTGTTCCAGACCACAGGTGAGTTAAAAATGTTTCCATTTCAAATGGTCGATTTGACAAGAGTAACTCATATGTCAATGTAATGAGCACTGACCTTTTCACTAAAAAATAGAAAATGTATCATATTTTCACACTGTAACATTTAGAAAAAGCCTGCTTTTCTTTTTTCTTTTCTTGTTAGGGGAGAATTATTTCTTGAATTCTCTGTAAAGCATATATACCTAAGTTTATACGCGAGATTGATTTCACAAAGAAGTAGGAAACAGATGCATGATGGGGACTTTAGTTACCCAAGCATAGTTAATACAGACTTTCAGGTTCTAAATTTTCGTACTAGTATATGTAATTTCTTAAATAATGATATCTATTAATAAAGCACAGTGTATAGACCTGAGGAGGGAGGCAAAGGGTACCAAAATTTATAGTGAGGTACGTTAGTTTATTTTGGTTGTGGCCAGTAGATTGCCAAAAGAAGCTCTTGGTAACTTGTCTTTTTTTAATTTTAATTTTTATTTATTTACTTTTTCTTTGAGAATATTACCGGGGTACAAATGTTGTAGTTACATGAATTACTTTTGTACAGTTTAAGTCAAAGTTATAAGTGTGTCCATCACCCAGTTTTGATTTCCTTCTCTTGCTTGATTGCTCTGGGTAGGACGTCCAACACTACTTCCAGAAGTAGTGACAGTGGGCAACCTTGTCTGGTTCCCGTTATAAGTGGGAATGCTTTCAGTTTTTCCCCGTTCAATGTGATGTTGGTTGTGGGTTTGTCATATATGGCTTTTTACAGTATTGAGAGATGTTCTGTCTATGCCTACTTTGTTAAGAGTTCCCATCATAAAAGGGTGCTGAATTTTGTCAAATGCTTTTTCTGCATCTGTTGCTAGAATCGTATGGTCTTTGTCTTTGCTTCTATTTATGTGGTGAATCACATTTATAGACTTGCGTATGTTGAACCATTCTTGCATCTCTGGGATGAAGCCGACTTGATCATGGTGGATTAATTTTTTGATGTGCAGTTCAATTTCATTTGGTAGGATTTTACTGAGAATTTTTACATCTATGTTCATAAGGGATATTGATCTGTAGTTTTCTTTTTTTGTTGTGTCCTTTCCTGGTTTCGGTATCAAGGTGATACTGGCTTTGTAGAACCAGTTGGGGAGGATTCTTTCTTATTTTATGAAATAATTTCTACAGTATAGGTACCAGTTCTTCTTTGTAGGTCTGGCAAAATTTGGCTGTGACTCCATCTGGTCTGGGACTTTTTTTTTTTTTTTTTGGGAGATTTTTAATTGCTGCTTCAGTTTCATTACTTGATATTGGTCTGTTCAGGAATTCTATTTCTTCCTGATTGAGCCTAGGGAGGTTGTGTGTTCCTAATAATTTGTTCATTTTCTCAGCATTTTCAAGTTTATGAGCATAGAGATTTTTATTGTATTCACAGATGATAGTTTGTATTTCCATGGTATCAGTTGTAATATCTTCTTTTTTGTTTCTGATTGAGTTTATTAGGGTCCTTTCTTTTCTGTTTCTGGTTAATCTAGTGAGAGGCCTGTCAATTTTGTTTAGCTTTTCAAAGAATGAACTTTTTGTTTCATTAATCTTCTGTATAATTATTTTGTTATCAATTTTAATTCATTCTACTCTGACCTAGTTACTTCTTTTTTTCTGCTGGGTTTGGAATGGTTGCTCTTCCTTTTCCAGTTCCTTGAGACAATTCATTAGATTCTTGATTTGTGATCTTTCAGTCTTTTGGATGCAGGCATTTATGGCTATGAATTTTCCTCTTATTATCATTTTGCTGAATCCTACAGATTTTGATAACTTGTGCCCCCTGTCCCCTTTGTTATTTAGTTTGAAGGAACTTTTGATTTCCATCTTAATTTCCTCCTTGACCTAATAACTTTTCAGCAGTAGGTTGTTTAATTTCCATGACTTTATGTAGAGTTGCGTGTTGCTGTTGGAATTGATTTCTAATTTTATTCCACTGTGGTCTGAGGAAATACATGGTATAATTTCTATTTTGTTAAATTTGTTGAAACATATTTTGTGGCCTAGAATGTGATCAGTCTTAGAGAATGTTCCATGAGGTGATGAGAAGATTGTATATTCAGTGGTTTTTGGGTAGAATGTTCTATAAATATCTGTTAGGCCCATTTGTTCTAGAGTTACATTTAAGTCTATTGTGTCTTTGCTTATTTTCTACCTGGAGGATCCATCAGGTCTGTCAGTGAGGTGTTGAAGTCCCTGGCTTTTATGATGCTGCTGTTTTTAATTTTGTTTAGATTAAGTAGGGTTTGCTTTATGAATCCGGGCACACCTGTGTTAGGTGCTTAAGTATTTAGGATTGTTATAACTTCTTATTGAATTGTTCCCCTTACCATTATATAATGATCATCTTTCTCTTTCTTTACTTTTGCTGATTTGAAGTCTATGCTATCTGGCATGAGAATGGCTGCACTAGCTTTCTTTTGGTTTCCATTTGCATGGAATATTGTTTTCCATCCTTTCACCTTGAATCTGAATGAGTCCTTGTGGGTTAGATGCATTTCCTGGAGACAACAGATACTTGGCTTGTATTTTTTTTTTGTTCATTCAGCCAGCCTGTTTCTCTTGAGTGGAGAGTTCAAGCCATTCACATTTATTGAAAGAATTGAAACGTGGGGTGGATTTCTGTTCATCCTGGTAAGTAGAACTTTATTGCTTTGTTTTACCTCTTGAGCCATTGTGGTATTCAGGCTCTGACCTTTAGCTTCTGAGTGATTTTATGCTGATGGTTGTGCTGATTCATTTATAATGCAGTTCTGCGTACTTCCTGCAGGGAAAGTCTGGTCTTGACAAATTCCCTCAGTGTTTGCTTTTCTAAGAATGTCTTTATTTCTCCCTCATATAAGAAACCTAGTTTTGTAGGATACAGAATTCTAAGCTGGCCATTATTCTGTTTGAGAAGACTCAGAATGGGGCCCAAGTCCCTTCTGGCTTGTAAGGTCTCAGTTGAGAAGTCTGCAGTTAGGCTGATGGGTTTTCCTTTGTATGTTACCTGCTGCTTTTACCTTACGGCTTGTAGGAGTGTCTCTTTCGTGTTTATTTTGACCCGTCTGATAACTCTGTTGTGGTGATTTCCTATTTGCAATGAATCTCACAGGAGTCTTTGAGCTTCTTGTACCTGGATATCTAGATTTCTAGCAAGGCCAGAGAAATTTTCCTCATTTATTCCCTCAAATACGTTTTCCAACCCTTGTGTATTTTCTTCTTTGCCCTCAGGGATGCCTATGATTCTTACATTAGGCTGCTTTACATAATTCCATATTTCTTATAGGTTTTGTTCTTTCCTCTTGTTTCTCAGATCTTTTTGACTTGTTTAACTCAAAGGTGGTATTGTCAAGCTCCGAGATTCTTTCTTCTGCATGATCTAGACTATTAAGGCTTTCCGCTATGTTTTGTATTTCCTTTAATGAATTTCTCATTTTCATAAGTTTGTTTGATATTTATTAAGTTATTTGATTTCCTGCCTAAATTTTTCATTAATTTCCTGCATTGTTTTTGTGGTTTCTTTGTGTTGGGTTTCTATTTTCTCTTGTATTTCACTGATTTTCCTTACAATCCATATTTGGAATTCTTTATCTGTCATTTCAATCTTTTCATTTTAGTTGGTATCCATTGGTAATGAGTTATTGTTTTCTTTTGGGGGTGTCCTTTCATTCTGATTTTTCCATGTTTCCAGAGTTCTTTCATTGATTCCCTCTCATCTGGCCTCTTGGTTGAGACCTGGGTGTGCTAGCCCTGGCTTATGGGCCTGTCTTTGGGTCCCCAAAGATCAATCCTTGAGCTTACCAGGGATAGTAGTGTGCTGGTCCTGAGTTCCCTGTGGGTTGTTCTAGTAGGTTTGTTGTACCTCTCAGGTTACCTCTGACTGCTGTCTTCACGTCTTCCCAACAGTGTGTAGTGAGTTAGGTCCCGCAGCTTATTGTCAGTGACGATAGGTGGTACTTGTGAGTGTGAATCAGTCACACCCTGTTTGCTTGAGTTGGAAAATGCTATGATGAACTATATCGTTGTTCTCTCTGTTGTTGGTCGATGTGTGTGTGATAGTGCCAGCTGCTGAGATTTTCTTTTGTGTCCGTGATAGACTCTGGTCCCCCAGGTGGAGTACTTGAGTGCCCCAAGCTTTAGGAGGGACCCTATAACTCCCAGGGGGCTTCTTGATCTCCTCCACCACTGAGGTGTGGGGAGGAGCAAGGCAGTTTGTGGCTAGGTTGTGGGAGCCTGAAAGGCTTTGCAAAGCCTTGACAGAGCTGAGAAGTTGCTTTTTTGGCCACCACAGAGAGTCACTGGTAGGAGGGTTAGGGCAAGCTCTCCAAACTGGGAGAGCTCTTCCCAGGGGAGGGGGCTAAATGCTTGTATGCTAAGGCCCCAGGCTGGATTCTTTCTGCCGTTATCTCGTAGCACCATTTTTCTATGGGGAGGGGTAGGCACTCCCCCGAATGGCCACTCCTTGAACCCCCACACACCCCGTAAAATTGAGTCAGTAAATTCTGTAAAGGACATGAAAATTGACCTCCCTGTCAATAGGAGGCACGTGCTGGAAGGAACAAGCTGCAGTGTTGTTTTTGGGTACTGTCACTGGCTCTAGTCCCTCAGGAGAAGTACTTGCATGCTCCAGGTGGTGGGTGGGGCCCTGGTACTTCCAGGTGAGTCCTTATTCTCTGCCACAGCAGAAGCAGGTATGGGAGAGTGTGGCTGGGCAGGGCTGGGTTGGGTGAGCTTGCCCTTGGGGTCCACAAAAGCTGGCAAGGTAGCTGTTTTGGCAGGGGTCAAAGGTCTGCTTCTAGCTTCTGGGCAGAGCCACTAGGGAGGGGCTGAAGTGGCCCCACCCAACCAGCACATCTGCTTATGGAGGCAGATCTGTCTGAGATTCACATACTGGCAGTGAGCAGTGGGCCTCACTTCTCTACCCTCTCCTCTGCTCCGCAGTCTTTCCTCTGTATCTGCCAGCCAGGTGAGCTTACCTACAACTGTGCTTTGGGCTGAGTGGTTCCCCACCCAGGATCCTGGCCTGAGCTGATAGTGTGGCCCTCCTGTGGGGGAAGGGATGCCCCACAAACACACCGCAGTTAGGACCCACACTTCATTCTCCCCCCAGATCTGCCCATGTGAGCTCCCTCACCTCCTGAGACCAAGAAGATCAATCCTTGACCATGCCAGGGAGAAGCATGCTGGCCCTGAGTCATCCACAGCGTGCCTGAGCAGGATCAGCGTCCTTCCACCTTGGGCATGCCCTGACCTGATGGAGCCATCAGGCAAGCAGCACCAGGGAGGGCAAGAGAGCAGGGACCTCACAGTCTGAGCACTCCTCAGTTGCTGCAGGACCCCAAGAGGAAAGGCCTGAGCCCCACTCTCTGTGAAAGCCTTGGTGTGTTAGCTCAGTTTTCTCTCTCAGCAGCCATGGTGGGGGGCGGGGAGGGGATAGTTTATATGGAGAATGCTAGCACTTGGGTTGTCTCTGATCCTCTCTCCAGGAGGCAGTCTGCCAGAATGTCCAGGCTATGGAGTCACACAGATCACCTGGGACCCCCTGGACCCTTGTGGCTCCTGCAGTCTGGGCCAGAGTTGGGAAATGTCTGTGGGGATGAGAAGGAAGAAACCTGAGGAGTTGAAGCCCCCAGGGGGAAGGGCAGAGGTGCATTGATGTGAATAGCAATATGGCATCTGCTGTCCTGGCTTGGATCTGTGGGTGCAGGAAGAGCCTCAGGGGGACTGGCAGCCTAGTGCCCTGTCCACAAGAAATTCCCGCCTCACTGGTGGCAGCAGCCTCTGGGCTTGTGCAGGCAGAAAGTCTCTTTAACAGCTTGGGAACCTACCAACTGTCAGAGATGGGAGGGAGGCAGAAACAAACCACTCCATCTACCCTTCTTGCTGGACTCCAAGCCTCTTGAGGATTGTTCTTTGCTGAACAATCCTCCTTCTTGTTCTGCACCCCAGCTTCTTCTCAAAGAGTCTCCCGAAGGCTCTGACACCTTTCCTTCAGACCCACATTCAATCTGTGTTTGTCTGTCTATTCATTTTTTCTCTTTCATCTAAAACTTTTCTTTCTTTACTGAGATGCTCTGGCAGCTGGTGTCTCCAATCAGCCCCTAATAATCTTTTTATAGCATTTTTTTTCTCCATACCAGTCTAGGATTAGGGTTGTATTTGTTGACATTGTCTTCAGACTCCTTAAATCTGGAACATTTCTACACCTTTTTTCTTTTTTCTTTTTTTTTTTTTTTTTGCTTTTTTACAACATTTACATTTTAAACTAATACATGTTTTCCCTTTATACATAAAATATTTCTCTTTTGAGGTCTTAACAAAATGCAGAAAAGCTGGAAAAGTCTCCTCAAGCTTGGACGCAGATGTTAATGAGAGATGTAGTCCTCAATTGCCTAACTTGTTTTTTAGTAGGATGAATAGAGAGACCAAACTTGGCTTTTGGGAAAAGTATTTTTTTCTTTAGAGAATGAATCTTTTGAAGAGAATAAATCTTTTGATTTTATATTGGAAAAAAATAGAAAGATGGGATTAATGTATATTTATATATAAAAATTGGGGAGGGGGACATTCTTGCTTTATCACCCAGGCTGAAGTACAGTGGGCTCATCGCAGGTGAAAGTCCTGGGCTCAAGCAGTCCTCCTGCCTCCTGAGTAGTTGGGTCTACAGGCATGCGCCACCACATTCAGCTAATTTTTCTATTTTTTGTGGACAGTGTCTCACTCTTGCTCAGGCTGGACTTGAACTCCTGACCTCAAGCGATCGTCTACCTCTTAGAGTGCTAGGATTACAGACATGAGCCACAGCACCCAGCCTGGATTTATATTATAAAACTAAGTCTTTGGAACCCACTTTGTTAGAAAGCCTCTATTCTGTACAGAAAGAATTGCTATAATTACTAAACAGTGCTTTTTAACACAGTTTTGATGAGAGGAGAATGAAATGGAAACATAATAAATTTAACTCAACAAATATTTAATAAATGTGCATAGAAGTTAGTATTAGATGTATTGAGTGAAACAGACTTGTATTAAAATCCAGTTTCACCTTTGCTGGTTTTGTGGTCACTTAATTCCAGTTAGTCACCATGAATTTCAGTGTCCTAATCTGTGAAATAGGTCTTTACTTTAGAGGACTTTAAGGAACTATATAAAATACCTGGCCAATAATAGATAATAATTATTGGCTATCTTTCTCTTTGTTGTGAAATACATATTGGAAAGAAGAAAACACTTTGATATTTTTGGATATATTGAATATTAATTCATTAGACGATGAGTTGGAAGAATTCCTGGAGGGTTTAAAAACCAAGAAATTAAATTTGAGTTGGCTCAGTTGTGTTCTTATAAAAAGAATCCATATAAGTTGTAGAATTTTTAGTTAGAAATTTGAAGTATAGTTAAGAAGGATTATAAATATGCACATCTCCTTTAAATAAAGAGAAATAAATAATTTAAATTTTAATTTCAAGAGAGGCAGATTACTCATTCAGGGATGATAATCCATGGGTAGATTTTTGCTTTAATTTTTCCCCAATAATGTCAAAGAAAAATTTCTTACATTTGTATTTCAGATAGTATCTTATTTTGTCAACATGTCTAAGTATATTTTTATTCAAATGTAATAATATGTAGTGTAACTGCAGAACCAAAATAATAGTTAAACTGAGTTTATGTTTTTAAAGTATTTGCACACTGGGAAAATATGGTTGCCTATCACTTTGAGTATCTTTCTGTATAGTAAGTTATTTTATAAACCTGATTAAATTAGTGGACTGTTTTATAGAATTTCTGTGGACACAGTAGACTCAGAGATATGAATATTTTCTGCCAATGCATTTACTGTTTTATATTGTCACAATATATTTGGAATTGATTGACTAAATGCTACTGTAGTTGCTAGCCTAACAGCCCTGTGCAAAATAAAGAATCCTTGATATATATACCTGGGTTTAGTTATTGCTAGGCCTTATATATAGTAGGTATACTTAAAAAGAAACTTTATATCAATAATGAATTTAAAAGCAGGCTATGTGTTTAAAAAGCAGTAAGTGTAAATACATGAGCTCTATGACAAAGAATAAACAGTAGCATAAGTAGATGACACAGCAAGAATAGTCTTTGTTAAATCTGCTTGCAGCTATTACTCCTTTTCCCTACCAAGTTAAAAATGAGACAGGTGGTTGTATGAAAGAAAGAACAAAGAAAATTGTTGATGCTTTAACATATTTTTAATACAACTAAAGTGATAATAAATTTATAAGCATATAGACCACTATGTTAAAGCTTTAGCTTGGTTCAGTCTCATTTTCTATCTTATGCTTTATTCTCTCAATCTATTGATTTCTGTTTTACTGCGCCTATTTTGATGAATTTATTTATGAGTAGAAATTTTTCTGTTTCCATATATCAAGTTTATTTGAGTTTATTTATGTAAACTCAAATTTGTAGTTTTTCTTTAATTGTGTGAAAATATATTCCATTGCTTATTTCTTAACAAGTGAAGATATAGATAATGAAATGTCATTGTTTCCATATAATTTTAAAAATCATGGTAAAATTAACTCAAAAGACTTGTTTGATTTTTATCTTTTCGTTTGATTTTTATCTTTTATTGATATCTGTTACAGGTTTATTTTTATTGATTATAAAACATATAAATGTAATTTTTTAAATAAAACATACAGTCTTGGGGATTGTTCGATGGTATACTATAGACAAATAAGCAGCTGTAATTCATTTAGACAGTGCTAAGTCAGGTCTTCTAAACTGGAATTCTGTGAATGAACTTCAGAGTTGATAACATTCTTTCACTATATGCAAAATAAAGTATATATGTGTGGGGGAGGGGAAAAACACCTTCACTTTCTTTAAACTTTAAGAGTGCGTGTAAACCATTCCCACAAGAATAAGGGTAAGAACCATTGATTTATATAGGAAACCAATATAAAAAAATCCTAAACATCCTCAAATATTTTAATGCTCCAAAATATAAGAAATGAAAACAGATTATAACTATGGTAGTTTTAAGATGTAGATGATACCAGAGAAGATGTTATATAAATGTCATTATTTATTTGCTTATGTTCTTTTTAATTTTATGCAGATGGAGGGAGCGAGGAACCACCGGATCGAAGACAGTCAAGTGTAGACTCTCGCCAAAGCCGCTCTGGGCAAGGTAAATTTTCATCAAATTGATTATAAAATTTTATCAATAAAAAATAGATATTCCTTTCTATACTTCATTTGGGGACTGGGGTTTTTGTGGGGTCTAGTTTAGATATTCTACTTCCTTATCTAGGGTTTAAATGATATACTAAAAGTTCTAGATGATATATATTCAAGATATAAGAAAATTACAAATGATCTTGTGTTATTTTTAAAATGATATCAAGGAATAAATAATTTTGGAGCATTATAGTATATGTTTAGATATCACTTTTGGACTATAACTCAAAGATAATTTAAACAATAACATTTGTCAGAGTATTATTACACACTAACTTTTTAAATTTCATTGATATAATATTTGTGTCTTAACTATCTCAGAAGAAATTATTTTTGTTTATAATTGCTGTATTATTTTAGGATCTTCCTACTTATTTTCCATTTCTATTTGAAACTTACGATAGGCTTTTGATTAATTTTTGTAGTGACAACTTTAAAACTAGGTAAAAACATTTTGAGTCAGTGAAATCTTCAGCTAGGCCTTTTCTAACTAACTTATTTAAAATTGCATGACCATTACTTCTGCATTCCTTTTTCTTCATGATACTTACTACCTTCATATTTATTCTGTTTATTTTCTTTGTTCAAAACTAGAATGAATGTTCCATAATAGCAGAGATTTTTGGTCTGTTTGTTCTCTGCTATATTATACTCAGTGCTAAGAATAAGTACTTGGTATATAGCAACCACTAAATAAAGGTTGTTGAATGAATGAATTGACCTCTAAGATAATGAAAATTGAGAACCCAAACTGATGAATGTATAATAGAATTTCAGGTAATTATTTAATGAGTTTGGTTTTCAGAGAATCTTTAATAGCAACCAAAATAAAGATTAGATTTACAAATGTGCAGTTTTTAATTCTGTAAAAGCTCCATATTCATTTCTTCTATAATATTATTCTCATTTTTCACCATCTTTGCTCTTCCCAAGTTTTAGAGCTATACTATTTTTATAAAATTGTTTGTTGCAGAATAAAAAGAGGAATAATATATTTAGGTTTAGAAATTTGAACTTGTACTAGTACTTAATCATTCTTAAATAATAAGTATATGTTACGAATATGTCAGGAATTTATTTGTTTTCACTTTTCTTTTTCCTGTAAATGTATTTTAATATAAAAAATTAAGAAAATGGGATAACATATGTAAAACCTTAAAAATAAAGTTAATACAAATTAGTATAAAATTATAGTAATTATTAAACATCTTAATTTTTATTAAATGTTACAGATATAGATATGTCAAATTACTTTATTTTTTAAATCAATGAGAATAATTGAATTTTATTAACAAAAACTGAACTTCAAATAACAAAAACAGTGATTTCCATAATCCAAAGCACAATTACCTGATCTCAATTCAAAGTCACCAGGAATTGGATTATTATTAGAGTTCATTGATAACAAAAGCATGTTTCTTATCTTCTTAGAGGTTTAGTTTGTAGTATCTCTGTGATGAAAGAAGTAAAAAGTAAAAATCCATCTGTAATGAGTTGAAATTAATGAGAAACAGTATTATCAGGAGTAAAAGATAGAAAAAATATACACTTCTAGTTTTACTCCTCCTTCCAGAAACCCACTGAAAGATCAGAGAGGGGGAATTGGAGAAGAGACAACATCAGCACAGTTTTAGACACTGGATAGTATATGAATAATTGAAAATTAAACTCTAAACTCAGTAGCAGAAGACATCAACAAAACAACCTCCAGAGGCCTCAAAAAGCTCAAGAATGACAGCATCTGGAAATGGAGGTGAAATGAGGATTCATTGAAAGTCAGATGGAGTAGCATTGCGTTCCCAGGACTTCTTCCTCAAAACTAGCTAACCAGTCAGCTGGACAAGTGCCCCCTCCCCACTCGTAAGCTTGGCCAAAGCCCGAAATTTATTCTTTATTTTACTCTAGACTGGAAGATACCAGGCATAGTTGAGGGCAGGAGTCCTGTGCTGAAAATAGGAGATTGGACCCCAGCTTTCTTCTATCTTTATCTTACTAGGCTCCCAGAATACTGGCAGTTAGGCCTTATATTCCAGGCAGGCGGTTGAAAAGTCTTTTCTGGGGACTCTGACAAAAAAGTAAAATGAAAGAAAAAGAAAAAATGTAATCATCAGAGATTCCTTAAATAAACAGCCCAGCTAGATCATTCCATGTATCAAAGCTCCCAATCAGCTTTTTAGTTTTCTGCCCTTAAAGATGAGCAGCTAACCAAGGATTACTAGATATTTGAAGAAACCCTCTAAGAAGAAAGAAAAAGAAAGAAATAGGTTATAGGAAATTGGAAATTCAATAAAGCAGAAAGGTTGTTCAGGATGACAGTGAAAAGATAGGGATAGACTAGGGCTACTAGTCCAGATGGAGTATGTTAGAAGCCTCCAGAAGAGTCTTCATCAGGAAAATGAGATTGACAGAAACTTGGTACAATTAATTATCTTTAGAAAAGTTTTAGACAATTGACAAATAGCTCAGGGTTGAATTGATGATAAATATATATTATAAAATAACAAGCAAAAGAAAGTTCTGAACCCCAAGGAGAACAAATGTTGTGTGGGAAAGGAAATGTTAGAATGATAAATCCTCAGTCCTTCAGCAGAGCCCAGAGTACCTGACATCCAAGCCAGTCACCTCCAGTAGAAAACCTTATCAGATTACCTCTGTGTGTCATACAAGTATTTTCATTATCTATTTGATTTGGACGATTATGGTAGTGAAGCGATGCTCTGAAGGAAGGCAGGCAAATCTGGCCTGTCGCCTGTTTTTGTATGGTTAACGTATTTGATTTACTAAAGAATTTAAATTTTTTTTGCATCTATGTTCACATGGAATATTGACCTTTAATTTTCTTATCTTATAATGTCTTTGACTAGTTTTAGTATCGGGGTAATTCTGGCCTCATAGAATAAGTTGGGAATTGTGGGGCATTTCCTTCTCTTCAATTTCCTAGGATTTTTTTGTGTAGAATTGATATTATTTCATCCTTTCCTATTTGATACAGTTTCTCAGAAGCTATCTGGGTCTGGAATTTTCTTTGCTAGAAGATTTTTAAATACAAATTCAATGTATTTAATAAATATAGGACTATTCAATTTATCTGTTTCTTTTTGAGAAGTGTTTTAATATCTATAGAAACTAGAGTGATGTCAGGTCTCTTGTTCCTGATATTTGTAATTTGGGTATGCTTTCTCTTGTCCTGATCATTCTGGACAGAGATTTATCAATTTTATAGATCTCAAAGAATCAGTCTCAGTTTTTATTCATTTTCTGTATTGCTTTCCTATCTTCTGTTTCATTGATTTCTACTTTGTTCTTTGTTATTACCTTTCTGCTGCCTGCTCTGGGTTTAATTTTCTCTTCTTTTTCTAGTTTCTTCAGGCAAAAGCTGAGGCAATTGCTGTGGCAACTTTCTTTTCCAATATAGGAATTTAGTGCTACAAATTTCCCTCTGTGTACTGCTTTAGCTATGTTTCATAGATTTTAATAAGTAGTATTTTCATTTAGTTCAAAATACCCTTTTGATTTCTTCTTTGACCCATGTGTTATTTAGAAGTGCATCGATATAGTTTTCAAACATTTGAAAATTTTCCAGATATCTTTCTCTTATTTATTCATAATTTAATTTCATTGTGGTCAGAGAACATACTTTCTATGAGTTGAATCATTTTAAATTTATTGAGACTTGTTTTATAGCCCAGGAAATGGTCTATCTTAATAAATGTTTTGAGTGCACTTAAAAAGAATGCATATTATGCTGTTTCTGTCTGCTTGATCTGTCAGTTATTAGGAGAGGAATCTTGAAATCTCAGGCTATAAGTGAGGATTTGTCTATTTCTCCTTACCGTTCTATCACATTTCTCATTCCACGACTTCTCTGGTTGGAAAGAAGGATCCCTTCCCTCAGAGATTTGTGTCTCCTCAGCTGCAGCTGCCAGTTTTAAGATGGGCTTTTCTAAGGGTAGGACTAAAAGAAAAGGGCAAAAGAAGAAAAAGCCAGGGGATTACCATCATTCTCTCAGTCTCATTTAGAGGACCCCCATTCCACTCTCTAACTAGAAAGAGAAGACTTCTCTTATATGTCTTTCTGTTTGTTCCTGGTGTAAAGTTACAGAATTTGGATTCAGGCCGGATGTTTTCAGGACATAAAAAAACAACAGGAAACTCATCGCTGAATTGGTTGTATTTCACTTTCTGGTTTTCTTCCACAGTCTGCCTACTACTGTTTTCTTTTCAGAGTCCTCAGGTTGCTAGTTCATCATTATTTCCAGAGTTACGGTTACATTCAGGGATTTTAGTTACATTCAATTAAGGCAGAGTGTGTTTACTCCGTCTTAACCCAGAACCAGAGCTTTTCCATTTTATTACAATATTTTGTGTTTGCCTGTCTTGAGGGATAGTACTCAAAATGTTTAAAAATTAGTATACCATAAATATCAACCAACTGAAACAGATGATAATCCATTCAGAATAAACACTAACTGTAAACAACTGATCCCCACATAGGTGCATACTGCTGATAAACCACCCCACCTGATTGTGGATACAGTTTCTATTAATATTTAATGTTTCCTCTCCAATAATAGAACCGTTACAAGCAGATATGTAAGGTGTCTATTGCGGTATGCCAATGCCTTATCCTCTGTGCATGAGGGTTCTTTTCTGTCCTATGTGTTAACCAGCTACTTTGGCCTCTGATCTGTCTCTTAAGTACAGTAGGTGCTGACTCAAACGTACCCATACTCACTCAGTGCTCCAGTTTAGGGGCAAAGACCTCAGATGTCTTGTGCTTATCACATGTAGGAGATGGGTGATGAGCATACATGCTCTGGGCTGTAATTTCCTCAATCCTGTTGAATCTAGTTTCTATCTCTATGGATTTCTTAACATTTCAATTATTGGCATTTTGTTTTGTTTTACAGTGCTTTAAGGATTTCTTCTTTTTAAAATACATTTTTTGTCATTTCTATACTACCTATATTGTTTTTACTTTAACCTGAACTACCATTTCTTTCCTTTATATTATAATAGTATCCTGATTTACCTTACTATATCCATTCTTACTGACAAATAGTCTATTGTCCCATTTGATAGTTATGGTGCTCTTATTAAAATAAATCAAATCATACATTTCCCTAAACTTGAAAAAAAAAATTCCAGTGGCTTCTTATCACAGTCAGAATAAATTCCAAAAGTCTTTATCATTTTCTACATGATCCTACCTGATTTTGCCCTTTTTCTAATACTCTATGTCCTTCTGTTCCTTCCCTCACCCATTTTGTTTCATCTCTGCTGCCCTTTTTGCTCAAACATGTTGAGTGTTTTCTTTGCAAGGCTTTTTCTTGCATAAAGGGCCATATTTAGGTCAAAGAGTCCTATGATTATCCTACCTGCTGGAAGACTGGGAAAATGTGTACAGTGTTTGGCTTTGCATGATTCACATTATTTGTAACCAACTTTATTTGATTAATACATGCTGGTTTGTCTGTAGTAATAGTACACTGAATTGTCAAATATACTGTGTTCTGATTCTTTCCTTGCAAATTTGTAAAATATTTGGTAAAATTAAATGTTCATGCTCTTGAAACACACACAAATTATTCTTCAGTCTGGAAAGGTATAAAGATTTCTTTATTGAAATAACTGTGGTTAACATATAGAGTGATAAGGAAAATTATTTCAGTATTTTACATTATTTCTTTATCTCAGTTATCTAGTATAGTAGCCTCACTAATGTATAAGACTGTTTTGTTATTTATGTACCAGGTTGTGGAATAGATGCTTTCACATAATTGTCAGAATAATGTTGTGAAGTCAGCATTACTTTCCATAGGAAAATACTTCCAACTTTTTATTAATCTACACTAAAAGTTTTAAATCGGCGTTGTTGGTAGCATATATTTAGAACTTTTTCATTCTGATATTTAAAATAGAAATTTGCTTGTTGGTAGTTGGATAATACCTGAAAGATCTGAACTTAAATGATAAATCCCTCTGCTTTATTTCTAGTCCTATATTTCTTCTGAGATTTAACTTTGCATTGATTTTTTTTATTGTAACACTCTATTTTCATAAAATTAAACTTGTTATTATCCCTCTAGCCAATAATTCCTTATTATCTTATGATGTTAGGGATGCGTCAGAATGTGTTTATATATTTTAGTGATACTTTCTATTTTTTAATGTCAGTTATAATAATTACATTAATTTAAAAAATTACTTTTTACCAAACAATGTGGACATTTAAAAAGGATATGTTAGGGCTCCTTCCTCTTCTACTCTCTGAAAGTAAAAAATATTATCTACATTCAGTCTGTATCCTTCCATGTTTTTCTCTGAGCTCATTCTGGCATAGGCAAGGATGTATATACATATATAAACTAGTTTGAAGATTTTTAAAAATAAAATGCAGTTTTAGTTCCCATGTTCTCTCTCATTTAACAGTAGAGCATGGCCATCCCTCCAGGAATATACTTCAACTCTAATTTCTTAAAATCTGTATAATGGTCCATAGCATCCGTAACCCGTAATTTATTCTACCATTTCCTAATCTATGAGTGTTCATATTTGCAAAATGATTCATGATAATTTATTTAGAATCATCTTAAGCTCTTAGAATATGCAGGCCCAAGAACATTTTGTATCAAAGCATATTAACTATTCTACTTAGCATTATGATAATTGGCCTAATAACACTAGGAGCCTTATAGAAGCCACTCCTTTCTTATCCATATTCATGAAAGAAAAAGAATAAAAGTATGGCAACTAAGAAAGATTGGAAAAGGAATGTTGAACATCTAGAAGGTTTCTAATTTAAAATATTCTTGACCAGCCTGAGCAAGAGCGAGACCCCATCTCTACTAAAAATAGAAAGAAATTAGCTGGACAACTAAAAATATAAAGAAAAAATTAGCTGAGCATGGTGGCGCATGCCTGTAGTCCCAGCTACTTGGGAGGCTGAGGCAGAAGGATTGCTTGAGCTCAGGAGTTTGGGGTTGCTGTGAGGTAGGCTGACGCCATGGCACTCTAGCCCAGGCAACAGAGTGATACTCTGTCTCAAAAAAAAAAAAAAATATATATTTTTATGTGTATTTTTCTGGTAAGAGATAAAAGTCATAAAAACTTCTTTGGAAAACTTTATAAATCTTAACAAAGAGTCATAAACAGTTGGATCAAAGGATGAGGAAGGAAACTATTAGTAAAACTTGTGGTAAAATTATTATAGAGTTAATAAGTTTTTTATAGTGTTTCATTTGAGGAGCATGTTGGATTTAATGTTTTATTCCTGGTGAAAGATTGAAGAGCTAGTTCCCACAAGGGGGCAGACTAAAACAACTTGAAAACCTTCAATTTATAAACATGGAAATGGTAGATAAATAATGTAACAAAATTTATTATAAATTCATAGTTACTTTATTAAGAAGGAACGGAAACCACCAGGGTTCAGAAATGAGCAGAGAGGTAACTATCTGATTATCAAACAAGTGGTTATTATACATTGAGAGTATTTATCTACCTGTTCCTGAGTACACATGTAGATTGTTGACATGTTGGACACTCAGCTGTGGCTTTAGTCAAATTAGTGTTGATGAGTGGAAGTCTATTTGCTGAGCTCATGCATAAACTCCACCCCTTTGTTATTGAGCCACTGGAGAAAGATAGAGTGGCTCTCTGAGGAGGGCACATTTAAGCTAAGACCTCTTAAAGACAAGAAAGAAGCAGCTTTGCAAAAAGATACGAGGACTGAGCTTTTTAGGCAGAAGAAATAAGCAAAGCTTTTCAGTTTAGAATAAGTTTGGCCAGATCAAGGAAGGAAAAAGCCAGTGTGACTGAAATGAGTTGAGGGGGAAAGTGGGAAGTGATAAAGTCAGAGAAGATGAAGATGAGATCAGAGAATTAAGAAGATGGGGGCCAGATCACTTAGGGCCTTGTAGACCATGGTAACAATTTCAGGTTCTAATTATCTTCTGCTACTAATTGACTGTGTGATCCTATATTAGTGATTAAACTTTCTCTGCTTAATTTTTTATTAATATGTAAACTTGTAAGAACGTTGTAGTGGTATAAATCTTTCCATAAATCTGTCCATGAAAAGGACATTAGGAATGATAATAGACCAAACCCTATTGTTTCAGAAATACATGAAAGCCCTTTGAGAAATTATGCATTTTTATTATATATATTATGTTCGACATGCCTACATTTGCTTTAGGGGCCAGTTCTCCCCCCCCCCCAGCTCTTATTTTTTTTTCTGTATACTTTTTTTAAAAATAGACTTTTATTGAAATAAAACAATCAGAAAAGTTCACAAATCTTAACTGTACAGTCAGTATATTATCACAAATTACTGTAGGGTGTAGGGTTTTTTAAAAGTCAGGCTTATTGAAATTTAATAAAATTCTCTCCTTTTAAGTATACAGTACCATGAATTTTTACAAACATATCTAGTCATGTTAACTCCCACTAAATCAAATGTAGCTGATTTCCATTATCATACAAAGTTCTCTCATGCCCCTTTGTGGTCAGTCCTCTGACCCCCATCCCCGCAATCCCTGGCAACCATTTGTTTTTTAATACTATAGTATTTTCCAAAATATTCTATAAATGAAACCATATAGTATATAGTCTTTTGACTCTGACTTCTTATAATTTAATGCTTTTAAGACTCATCATTTTATGTTTTCTTGTATATATCAGAAATTCATTCCTTTGTATTGCTGTATATGTTGTGTGTATATGCCACAATTTGTATATCCCTTTACCAGTTAATGAATATTTGGGAACTTTGCAGTTTCGAGAGATTAAGAACGAGTCTACTGTTTGTATGTGGGAGGGAGGGACTTGTATCTTCATTTCTTTTGGGTAAATTCCTAGCAGTTGGATTGCTGGGTAACTTTATTTGGTAAGTTTATTTTTAAACTGCCTAACTATTGCCCAAAATTATATTAATATATACTATTTTTATTCTCACCAGCAGTATATGAGAGTTCTAGTTCATCCTTATTAGCACTTGGTTTTGTCAACATTTTGTTTTTTAATTTTAACCATTTCGCTAGATGTGTAATGGTATCTCCTTATTTTCATTTCCCTAATGGTAATGATGTTGAGCATCTTTTCATGTGCTACTCTGACGTCCATGTCTCTTGCTTAGTGAAGTGTCTGCTCAGATATTTTGTCCATTTGTAAAATTGGATAGTTTTCATTCTTGTTACTGAGTTGAGTTCTTCTTACAGTCCATTTCTTTATTTTTATTTTTATTTTTGTAACCCACCCCTGAGTTCTTCTTATAGTCTAAATACCAGTCCTTTATTAGATATGTGTTCTGCAAATATTTTCTCTGACTTGGTACTGGTCTTTTTGTTTTGTAATAGTGTCTTTTGAAGAGTTGAAAATTTTAATTTTTATGAATTTTAACTTTTCAATTTTTCTTAAATGGTTCATATTTTTTGGGTCCTTTGTAAGAAATCTTTGCCTGACTCAAGAGCACACAGCTTTTCTCCTATGTTTTCTTCTAAAAGTTTTATAGTTTTATATTTAACGTTTTGATGTGTGATCAATTTCTCTTTGATTTTTTAATGAGTGGAGGTATGGCTCCAGGTCCGTGTTTTTGCATATGGATGTCCAGTTCCAAAAATTATTTGTTGGAAAGATGATCTTTTCTACATTGAATTACCCTTGCACCATTGTCAAAATTAGTTGGCTATATTTTGGGGTCTTTTCCTGGACTCTTCAGTCTGTTCCATTGATCTTGTGTCCATTCTTTTTCTAATACCACATATTCTGTGGATTAGTGTAACTTGATAGTAAGTTTTGGAATTAGGTACTGTGAGGACCCCAAGTTTCTTTTTCTTTGTTTGGAATTGTTTTGGCTATCTTAGTTCTTTTGTTTTTCCATGTAAATTTTAAAATCAACTTGTTGATTACTTACAAAAAACTGCTAGATTTTCTTTTGGATTACTTCAAACTGTAGATCTCTTTGAGGAGAATTGACATAATCACATGGTGTCTTCAGATCCAAGAACATGATATATCTCTCCATTTAGGTTTTTTATTTCTCTCATCAATATTTTGTAGTTTTTAGAGTATGAACATTGTGCACCATATTTTGTCAGATTTATTTCTAAGTATTTTATGTTTTTTGTGGTATTTTAATGGTGCTGGTTTAATTTTTTTTTCATTTTCTAAGTGTTCATTGCTAATATATAGAAAGACATTTTATCCTTATTAACTTTGTAACCTGTGAATTTGCCTAACTCACTTATTTTTTCTAATAACTTTTTTGTAGATACCTTAGAATTTTCTACATAAGCAGTCATATTGTCTGACTGTATGATCCTGTACTAGTTATTAAACTTCTCTAGGCCTGTTTCTCACCTGATTAGTGGACTTGTGAGAAAGTTACAGAGTCACAGAGTAGTAATATAAGCCCTGGGTTAAAAGGATGCTTGGAATAATTTAGGTAAAACTTCTTTGCTTTTGAAATATGTAGAAGCCCTTTGTCTTTAGGGGCCAGTTTATCACTATGCTTTATATTTTTCTTCTGTGTATTTTTAAAAAATAAACTTACCGAGACATAACATATAAGCTAAAAAATTAAGTCGTGTACAATTCACTGAGTTATCAAACATACTGGAGGTTTTTGATTTATAAATTTTATTTGTGGTTTATTTATACAACTTGAAAAATTAGAAGGCAGTTCTCTAGAATGTAGGTATTGCCCTCAGCTGAAGAATTTATTAACTTTAATTGCTAATAATTATGTGTTAAAGATAAGACTTTTCTTAGTGATGACTGAAATTTTAATTGAATAATGATTACTTCGAATGTTTCTGTAGTATCTGTGTACTTGATATCCCTGTGCTTTCTTAGCTCAACTTTTGAATCACCAGGTGTCCAGTAAAACTGAATATTCTCTGTCAAGTTAGCAATTTATTTTGTTCTGCCTTCTCTCCTTCACATTATCTCAGTAACTTTTAATTTGGTTGATTGAAGCATGAAAAGTTGTAAGTAAAAGAAAGGTAGAAAATAAAGATAGATTAATGTGGAATACCAGTAAATGTTATCTTATCTGCTTGGTAAATTGGATTCCAAATTTTTCACTTCCTTCGTGTTATACAATTATATGTTTGTTCCCTTTCCTATGCAACTTTGCAGTAGCACCCACTAATATAGGCCATATATTTCCCTGCCCCATTGGTGCTGCTCTTGGCTCTATGATATGCTTGGGCCAGTGGAATATTAGTGAGCAGAGGTCTTAAATATGCTCCTCTGATTTTACTTTGCCTCCTGTACTCCTGTGAACCACCAAGAAGAGCATGCTCCGTGTATTTACTTCCCCTTTTAATTATTGGACCCAACATTGAAAACACACTGGAGTCATTCTGAAACTGACCATAAATCTGGTATCTAGCCTAGCCCTCTCATGGCCAACCTAGATCAGTTGACCCACAGTCAATCTACAGACTCATGAGCATAAAGTAAATGTTGTTGTAAACCACTGAGATTTTGAGGTTGCTAGCTACCCAAGAAAAACTGGTATATAGTCAAATTATGTGACTGCTCACCAGTACTTTTCTTTACTGGAAACATATTTTTAGTCTTACTCCATAGCTACAATGAGTTCAAGCACAATTTATAGGACAGAGAAGATAGAAGAAAATGTTTTTAAGCAAAAAAGTAAATTAGGACAGCCAAACTGGACTAATTGCAGTATTATTCCTTAAGGAGTATTATTAGATTCTAAAATTATCAGCTAATTTTTAACATTGGAACGCTTCAAGTGAAAAGAGGTACTTCACTGAAGCAAATGCATCTTCTAGATATATTACTTTAAAAATTCTACTGATTTTTTTCAAAAGGATTCCTCAGTGAAGGAATTACACTAATGGTGTGCCTCTTTGTTTATAAACCTGTGAAATACTGTAATTCCATATAAATCAATCTCAAGTTTATTCTTGAAAGTCCAAAGATTAGAAATCTACCATGAAAGAAAGAGACTTGAAAAATAGGTTTAGGAGATACAATATCCATCTGACCAGAGTTCCAAAGAAAGAGAAAAGAAAAGTTGGAAGAGAAGAATTAGCATAGTAAATGAAAGGGCTCAGAGACAAATGAGAAGGAAGGAGTTAAGATATATCCTGGTAAAATTTCTGAAATCCAAGGGTATGAAATAAATCCTCCATTTCTCCCAACAGAAGTTGGGGGAAAGATAATAGTGGCCTGGACTAAGGTAGTGGTTGGAGAAATGGAGAGAACATGGTAGATTTGAAATATATTTTGCATTGGTACTCTGCAGAACTGCTAATACATTTGTTGCAAGGAGATGGCAAGGGAAGAAATTAACTGATCGTTTCTAGGCTTCTGGATTGAATAAATATATAGATGGTGGTAAAGACATTTTTTTTACTGAAGCAAAATTCACATAACCATAAAATTCACCATTTTAAAAGTATACAATTCAGTGGCTCTTAGTACATTTACAGTGTTATGCAACCATCACTGCTATCTAATCCATCACCCCAAAAAGAAACCATGTAGCTATTAAGCAATCACTCCTCAATTTTCTGTCCTCCTAGTTCCTGGAGACTACTAGTCTATTTTCTGTCTCTCTGGATTTGCTTATTCTGAACATTTTGTATAAATGGAATCATACAACATGTGACTGTATCTAGCTTCTTTTACTTAGCATAATGTTTTCAAGGCTTTTAGTGTTGTAGCATGAATCAGGCCTTCATTCTTTTTATGGCTAAATAATATTCCATTATATAAATGTACCATGTTTTGTTTATCTGTTGACCAGTTAATGACATTTGGATTGTTTCTACTTTTCAGCTATTATGAATAATGTTGCTATGAACATTCTTGTTCAAATTTTTGCTTGAAAAACCTGTTTTCATATCTTTTGGGTATATACAAATGAATGGAATGGCTGGATCATATGGTAATTCTGTTTTTAACTTTTTGAGGAACCATCAAACTGTTTTACATAGCAGCTGCACAATCTTACATTCCTACCAACAATATATTAGGGTTCTAATTTCTTCACATCTGCACCAACATTTTTTTAATAGTCCTTATTATAAAAATTATATTACACCTATCTTTAGTTGGTATAAAGTAGTATCTCATTTTGGCTTTTATTTGCTTTTCTATAGTTGCTGAGCAACTTTTCATATGCTTATTGGCCATTTATATATTTTCTTTGGAGAAGTATTTATTCAAGTGCTTTACCCGTTTTTAAAATTAGTTTGTCTTTTTGTTGTTGGATTTTAAGTCTTTATGTATTCTGAATGCTAGACCTTTATGAGATATGGGATTTACAAATATTTTCTCCCATTCTGTGAATTGTGATGCACAGCTAATTTTGATGAAATCCAGTTTATTTTTTCTTTTGATACTCATTCTTTTGGCGTCATATGTAAGAAGCCATTTCCATTCTTTTGACTCCCATTCCAATGTTTTCTTCAGACATATCTTCCAATTTACTAATTTTCTCTTCATTGGTGTCTAATCTGCCTTTAAACCCTTCTGTTGCATTTTTTATTTTATAATTCCAGTTCTCTGCTAAAATTCTAAATTTTTATTTTCTTAAATATGTTAAGCATACTACTTTAAATTCTGTGCCTCGTTGTTTCATACTGTGTATTCCCTGTGAGATTATGTGGCTTTTCTGATTTATATTGTTCGTGTTATCTTATCTCTGTTATTGTTCATTAAGGGCCAGATATTGTTTATGATAAAATGTATAAATAATTTCAGACCTATAATGATATTACCTTTCTTTAATAAAATTTATGTTTGTTTTTGGGAGGCACTAGCAAGCCAGGATTACCTTAATTTAATTTTGTGTGAGATCTTTGGAGCTGAGCTTTAGTCCCTCTGAGGGCCAGTCTAGTTTTCATACTTACTCCTAGCATGTAGCTATTTGGGCTTTCAACAAAAGTGGAGTTTTACCAGATCCCCCTTAGTCCCTTAGTGGGCCATAGACTCCTAATACTTTTCCTCCTAGCTCTGTAAAACTGTCAATAGCTTCTTAGCCTCTTGGATCCACGAAGTAAAAAGTAGTTCCAAATGTCAAGCTTCAGTCTTTTCCTTGCAACTTTTCATCATGCTTTTAATGCTCTACTGCCTTCAGGAAGATTTAAAAATATATATATGGTTCCATATTTTCTTAGGGAAAAGTTGTTCTTCAGTATATACTCTACCATTACCAGAAGTGGAAGTCAGCAGCATATAAGTGGAAGTAAACAGCATTCAATTACTCTTTTTAAAAAGTTAGAGCAGATTGAAAGATTACCGTATGATAATGTCAGTCTTATCCACTTGAATTTTTATGTACTTTCTTGGGGGAGGGAGAAAAATAGAGTTATAATAATCCTATTATCAATTGCACATGAATTGCCAAGTAGGTGAATACCTTCTTTCATGTTTGTCCTATCAGGAAAAATATTAAGACTGTTGCTCTACTTCTAACACTTACTGCACTGTACTGTAATTATTTACTTACATGACTGCATCTCTCATGAGACAGTGAGCCCCTCAGGAGGAGGAACCTTGTTGTACTCATCTTCAATTTCCTAATGCTAGACCTGGAATTGAGTATACAATAAATGTAAAAATGAATGTATGTGACGAAATACTTTATTTGGCTTTTTAAAGTGAAAAATCAATTTCTGTATATGCTGTTCTGAGTCATCCTAAAGTATATAATTTAATAGGAAAGGAAGAATCTTTTCTCAACAGCTTTTTTGTTCCATCCTCTTCTAACAGGTGGTATCTCCACAGAAAGCGACTGTGCTTTTGAGCCAGACTACGCTGTTCCACCACTTCCAGTGAGTGAAGGTATGCAGCACATTCGGATTATGGAGGGCATGTCTCGCTCTCTTCCATCCTCCCCCTTACTCACACATCAGTCTATCAGTGTTCGGCTCCAACCTGTGAAGAAGTTAACTGGTAAGGACTTTACCTAAATTTAGTATGTTTAACAGGAAACCTAACAATATGACACTTTAGGTCCTATCAGATATGTTTATCGCATCTTTAGGTTTTTCCTCTTTGGCCTTCCTAATGTCACAGACTCTTGGAAAGTGAAACCCCTACTGATTTTAATTTAGAGAATTAGAACCGTATTCAGTTTGACAGATTGATATATTTATTTTCTAAATGACCCATCTGTTGTGGACATATTTTTCTAGGTTTTCAGGAAATTTCTAGTTCTGCCAGAATACAGTGTTGTTCTGATTTCATTTATCAGCTTGTTCATGTCAGATTAATAGATGGAAACATTGTCATTTTAGGATAATAAGAGCTTGATAGTTCAGCAAAGGTACATGTGTCATATTTTTGTTTTAAATCATGATTTGTATATTCCATGTCTATTTTTAAAAACTAATTTAGATACTTTCCTTTATATTGGACTTTACTACAACTTCTTAGGATATTTACTGTAATTCGTAAGTTATGGATTGTACTGACTTTAATGTGATCTCACAATATGTATTGACCATTCATATCAAGCTATTGGGCATGAGACTGTGTATTTATTAAATGAACTTTTGTCCTTTTAGGTTTTTTCAGGGAAGAAATTTTAATATATAGTAGAAGAATATTTATATGTAAAAATTTGTAAGCCTGGGTCACTTTGTTAGATTTTTCTTAACATTATCAGTATATCCCTGATGTCAGTAAATTGACTGGTATTGATGGGTTATGACTACATGGAGACATGAAATGAAGTTAATCACAAAGGATATTTTGACTATTTCCTATGTGCCTGGCATTGAGCTAGACAGTAGGGAGGTTTGTTATTATGAAGATTCAAAAGAAAATGAAAGGAAAATGGAATTTTTAGACTCTTTAGTCTATAATGAAACTTTTTCATTGTTTCTAATTTTCATCAAAATAATAGTATTTATTCCATAGTTACACAAAGCATAAGTTATGTCTCTTTACATTGTTTATTGTCTTTTAGGTATTTTCAGATAACTGAGTCAAAGTCTACTTTGACACATGGGTCAATAGATAAAAATCAGTATAAAACAGCCTAATAACATAATAGCCTAAAATATTGGTCCCCTTCTAATGTCTAAAAATATGATAAATCTTAAGTTTTATTTGAGTGCTTAAATTCTAAGCACTTGAATAAAATTTTCGTACTTAGAAATCATCCTCTCTTTTTTTATAGTTGAAAGTATTATCGATTACTAAAAATACAAAAACCTCAAATCTGATAGTTGTCATGTGGTATGTTCATTTTACTGCATATATTGGAAAAAGTAGCAAGAAAAATTTAGTTTCCATGTTGAAATGAGCTAGATTGCCTGAGGTTTTGGAGATAACAATTTCCTATCCCATTGCCTATCCCAGTTTGAACTTAAATAGACAACCTTTATTAAAAGATAAATACATTTAATAACAAAGTCAATAACATACCTTAATATTAAAGAGGTGTTATTGTAAAGCAGTAATAAGGGTAAATTGATTAATGACATATATGAACTGTTGAGTTTCAATTTTATAATATTTGAAATATGTATACCTCTCAAATAGTTTTATTTGTTGGAGACTGTCAAAGACAGAAAAATTTACAGATTAAGAATGCATTTTAAAATTTCTGAATGAAAGACACCTGTTTCCTGAAAGAGGATGCCATGACAATATTTCTTTCGCCAATTTTCTGCCAGGTGAAGCAGATAAGAATTTTCTAGTTTAACCTGGAATGAAATGACTTTGAAATTTAAAATAAAAACCTTAGTAGATTATTCATCAGTTATTCTTCCTTTCCTAATTACATTTGTTGTAAATAAATAAAAGGAAGTTGAATGGAGAAAACGTAGCTGACCATAAAGTAATATCCTACAGAGAATGGTTCTTACTTGGCATTGGTTACCAAGTCTTGTTAATTTATTAGGCCATTAGATCTACACTTCTTATTATCCATTTCCATGCATTTAAACTTCCAAGTACCATATATATATTCCTCGTATTCATATTACCAACCAAACTGAATGAGTGGGGCCAGTATAGTCATCCTATTCTGTTTTATTCCTGAGTTTCTAATATTTAGTCTCCTATCTCTGGTACAGTTAGGGTATTTTCTTGTCGTTCTTTTTATTTAATTGTTCAACAAATATTTGTTTAGGGCCGACTATATGCCAGGCACTGCTCTAGATATGACAGAGTGGTGAAAAAGACAATAAGACCCCTACTTCAAGGTTTTTACATTTCAGTTGGGAGGGAAAATGATGATAAATGCATAGCTGATAAATACTTTAATTTTGAATAGTGACAAGTACTACGAAGGTAACAGAGAATGAGATAGGGAGAGACTGAGGTGGAGATAGAGTTTCTTTCTATGGAATGATCAGGAAGAGTCAGAGGAGGAGATATTTGAACTGAGGTCTGAATAAAAAAAGGAGCCAGCCACAGGAAGATCTGGGATCAAAGCCTTCCAGACAGAAGGAACAGTCAGAACAAAAGTCCTAGAGCAGAAATGAGCTTGGCATGTTCAAGGAATGGAAAGAAGGCAAGTGACTTGAGCAGAATAAATCCAAAGGGGGAACAGTAAAAAAATGAGTTGAAGAGGTAGGCAGAAGCCACAGTTTCTAGGGTCATGGTAAGGACCCTCCTCTTATTATAGGATTTTAAGTAGAGAAGGAATGGGAAGTAATGTGATCTGATTTACCTTTAAGTCAGATCTTGTCGGCAAGTTGTATAGAGAACCGAGTATGAAGGAATAGAATATCCCATGTTCATTACCCTTGTACAGTCGTTCCTCTGTATCCGTGAGTTCCACATCCATAGATTCAACCAAGCACAGATTAAAAATATTTTTTTTTAAAATGAATCTGTATTGAATATGTACAGACTTTTTTCTTACTATTCCCCAAATAATATAGTCTAATATTTACATAGCATTTACATTCTATTAGGTATTAAAAGTAATCTAGAAATGGTTTAAAGTATACAGGAGGATGTAGATAGGTTATAAGCTAATACTATTCCATTTTGAATCAAGGATTTGAATGTAATCTGAGGGAGGTCCTGGAGCCAATCCCCTGCATCGCTCAAGCGATGCTCCTGCCTCAGCCTCCCGAGTAGCTGGGACTACAGACATGCACCACCATGCCCGGCTA